>CAUYON010043367.1:0-13145 GCA_963573935.1 Arctocebus calabarensis | reverse complement strand
AAGATGCAAGGAATAATTTCTATTCTTTTAAATTTGCTGAGGTTAGACTTGTGACCTAAGATGTGATCAATTTTGGAGTATATTCCTTGGGCTGATGAGAAGAATGTGTATTCAATTTTATTAGAATGAACTGTTCTATAGATGTCTATTAAATCCAGGTGTTGAATGGTTAAGTTTAAATCTAAAATTTCTTTACTTAGCTTCTTTTTGGAGGATCTATCCAACACTGCTAAAAGAGTATTAAAATCTCCAACTACTATGGAGCTGGAGGAAATCAAGTTCTTCATGTCTATTAGATTTTTTCTTATAAATTGAGGTGCATTCTGGTTTGGTGCATAAATATTAATAATTGAAATCTCATCATATTGAGTATTACCTTTAACAAATATAAAATGACCATCCTTACCCTTCCTTATTTTGGTTGGTTTAAAGCCTATTGTTATCTGCAAATAAGATCACAACATCTGCTTTTTTCTGTTTTCCATTTGCCTGGAATATAGATGACCATCCCTTCACCTTGAGTCTAGATTTATCTTTTAAGGTAAGATGATATTCTTGTATTCAGCAGATGTCTAGCCTGAGTTTTTGTATCCAGTCAGCCAACCTATGCCTCTTTAGAGGACAATTTAAACCATTCACATTAATTGAAAATATTGACAAATCTGTAGAAAATCTAGTGGACATTTTTAATCCTTTTGTCACTGTGGCAGTTGGAATTTGGTAAGAAGTTCCTGGGTGAGAAAACTTTTATGGTGAAGGATTACGCTGGTCCTTATGGAGGATAGGTCTGAGAATATCCTGGAGAGCTGGTTTAGTTATAGCAAATTTCTTCAACATGTGGATGTCATTAAAGTATTTAATTTCTCCAACTGAGTAAATGAAACTCAGTTTAGCTGGGTACAGGATCCTGGGTTGAAAGTTATTTTGTTTTAGGATTAAAAGTCAATGACCATTCTCTTCTAGCTTGAAAGGTTTGATCAGAGAGATCTGCATTTATTCTAATGTTCTTCCGCTTGTAGGGAATTGATTTCTTGCATCTGGTTGCTTTCAGAATTTTCTCTTTCATGTTAACTTTAGTGAACTTAATTATGATTTGCCTTGGGGATGTCTTAGTCAGGTTGAGTCATACTGAAACTGTCTGCTATCTGAATTTCAGAATCTCTTAGCGTGTCTGGGAAGTTCTCTTTCATAATCTCATAAAGAAGAGACTCTGTGCCTTGTAACGCCACTTTGTCATTTTCTGGTATCCCTATGAGGCAAATATTGGTTTTCTTCAAGTTATCCCAGAGCTGTCTGAGGGAATGATCTGTTTTTGCCTTCGATTTCTCTTCCTCTTTGTAGGTTTGGGAGCATTCAAAAGCTTTGTCTTCGATCTCAGAAATCCTTTCTTCTGCTTGCTCCATTCTGTTACTGAGGGATTCTACTGTGTTTCTCAGAATGTTAAGGGCTGCAACTTCTTCTCTCAATGTGTCAAAATCTTTGGTCATTTGGTCTTTGAATTCCTTGACTTCTTGAGACAATTTTTGAAATACTCCCAGAATTTCTAATTCCAACTTTTCCTCTATTTTATTGATCTTGTTTGCAATCCAAATTCTGAATTCTATTTCTGACATCTCAGCCATTTGTTTATGCATAGGATCGTCATTTGTGTCCGCCAAATTGTTCCCTGGGGTGAGGGGGGGGTTGATCTACTCTGGTTGTTCATGTTTCCAGAGCTTTTCCACTGATTCTGCCCCATGGTTATTTTGCACTGTTTGGCTGGATGAGTAAACAAGGATAAGTTGGGTTGGGGGTTATAGGAGTAGTGATTGACCAGTCCTTTGCCTGAAAGCTGGGACTGGTGTCTGTACCTTTTCCCCTAGAGTTTTGCCAAGGACCCGTACAGTGCTACTGCCTGCAAAACTGGGGATCTTCTTGGTGTGATGGGGTTAAGTGGCTCTGTCTTATTTTCAGCTGGATTCTGTCTTACCCTAAAGAATCAATTATTCTGTGTTGGAGTCTGAGCTGTGGAGAAATACCAGCGGTTAAGTCACCACAGCACCCAGACAATTGGAAAAGGAAAATCAAACCTTCCCACTACCACACACCCACGGTACCACTTTGGAGAGTCCTCAGGTGATTGGCCCAGTTGAAGAGGTCCCAATCAATTGTCCTGGCCAGCACCAACCTCAAATAAAAAAGTTGAAAAGTCTCTGACAACTACATAGGAGTCTGCTGGCAGCTCTAGTATAAATCGCTCCGGTGATTTGTGAGGTCAGGAGGGCCCCCCCAGCAAGTAAATTAGTCTGGGAAGGTTGATGGCTCCTTCCCCACCTTGCCCCTCTGTCACACCCACTCTCTGGTAATCCAGAGCTGTGACCCAGTTCCCTCCAATGAGCAGATGCTCCAGAGGTTTGCACCTGCCTGGGTCACAGGGAGGGTTTGTGGCTCCTCAGCTAGGCCACCCATCTCTGTCACTGTTTGGCAGGGGGAGGTGAGGCCTGACAACCTGGGTACTTGATAGGGGCTGGGGCGATTCACTCAGTTTCAGCCCTGTCCCTGATTGATGTTGCTGATAGAACAGAACAAGTTTGCAGAATTTTTCCTTTGTGGATCAGACATTGGGCTGCAAATAGGTATGACTCAGTCTGTGAGTTCCAGCCCTTTGTCTCAGCTTTCATCCCCTGAGGGCCAGGTGCGTCTGAAGCAGAGTAAAGCAGCCTCCTCCCCGCTTTCTCAGCACGTGTATTCTAATCCCCATGCTCCGCCCCAGCCGGTACCACCCCAGGCATGTCCTTCACTCCTGAGTCCTGTGCCTCTGCTGCAGGTCCGCTCTGCCAGTGGCTGACACCAGAGAAGCTGCCCAGCTTCCCCTGGCCACCCCAAGAGACTGAGAGTGTCTCCTCAAAACATCCCCAGGGGCGCAAGCACCACTGCCATTGTCCCCACCACTGCCTCTGCAGCTGCCGCTCCATGCCTCAGGGGACCACCTCTCCAGCTTGGCCTCCTCTCGCCACCCCCAAGCCAGAAAATTAGCACAGATCAGCAACAGTCCATGCCCCATCCACAACCCTCGAGAAAATGTCCAAGAATCTGGACTCCATTGAGGACAGACTTGCAGACCTCAGGGTGAGAGTGGAGGGGAGTGCCGGGAGTTCAAACTTGCAGGTAGAGAATATATACAGTTTTATGCCTGGCAGGAGAGTGCCATGGCACCTTAGTAGGGGAAGGAGGTCCAGTTTTTAGAGGGTCTCTCCCATGGGGTAAAGGAGAGGACATCTGAACTCTGCTCACTTGTTTGTATGGAGGTATGGAGTATATCGTGAGCCATTCTCATGAGGGAGGGGACTCCTGTCTGCTTGGCAATGTGTTCTGTACCTTTTGTTTGTATCCTTGGGGTCACAGGTCACTCCATCAGGGTTGATGTGCATTCTTTGACCTTCTCTTTTGGCTCAGATCTAAACCATTGGCTTTCTTGCTAAATTTCTGTCCTTTAACTCTCCTTCTGGAGAGGAGCCTCTGCAGAAAGCTGGCTAAAGACCGCCATCTTGGCTCCTCCCTTTCTGTTACCATCTTTCTAATGCACTTTACCTTCTCAAATCTCAGACTTGTTCCAGGACCTTACTGGATTTCTTCCAATCCTATTCTGTACACAGCCATCAGATCATGCTCCCTAAAATACTACTTTTATAACATCAAAACCCCAGTGCACATATTCATCATCTCCAATGCCTTGTCTCTGTAGCTGCAGGATAACGTCTCAGTGCGTTAACTTAGCACTTAAGGCTCTTCGTGATCAAGCTCCAGCCTACCCCTATGAACCAGGCCACATTACTTTGCTAACTAGTATTGTCTTCTTTAGCCAGCACAGTCTATGAAACACAAACACAAAGTAGTAAAGCTTTCCCAGCACTGGATTTTCATTCCAGTAAATTCCCAAGCCCCTTAAGAACATGGACTATGTCAAATATTTCTATAATCCCACAACCTGTGCACCTGATTGGCTCCTGTAACAAGTAAAGTTAAGTTAAGTAAAAGGGAGAGAAGGCCAGGCTGACCTGCTGAGTAAAGCCACAGAACCAAGGGGAAAGGGGGTAATGACCAAAACCAGAGTTTTAAGCAGAGAATGGGTCAGAGCCAAATGAAACCATGTGAAAACATATGTGTATCCAAAAGAAGATAGACCAAAAGCAGCAGCTACAGTAAAAGCAAATGAAAGAACAAGGGGATTTAATGATAAAAAAGAAGAAAGCAGACTGGAAGGAGAGGATGAGCCTGGATTCATTCCAAAGCCAAGTGCAAAATTTAAAAAAAAAAAATCAACCTAACTGAGAAATACACTGACACAGTACACAGAAGCAATAACACAAACACATTTTAAGTACATCTGAGGTGGCTACCAAATGTGACCCTATGTGGAACCATAACACAAGTGTCAACAATTTGAAGAGGCTAAAGTATGTTCTCTGTCACAGCAGAATAATGCCAGAAATCTGCAACAACAAAAGACCCGAGAAAGTCTCAAACTGTTTTGAATTTAAGTAAAATCATTCTAAATGACCCTGGATCAAAGACAAAATGACAAGAGAAATTTAAAATTACCTTAATACAAATAATGAAAAAATAAATAAAACGAATAAAAACATGCTGGATACAGCTAAAGTTGGGCGTAGAGAGAAATTTATATTAGAAAAGAAAAGCAAGAACAAATGACTGATGACTGATTAATGTATCCATTTCAAGAAATTAGAAAAGGATAACAGTTAAACAATGTTGAGGAAAGGAAATAAATATAAGGGTAGTGATTAAATGAAAAAAATGAAAGAAACATACAATAGAGAAAAAGCAAAGCCAAAAGTTACACTATGAACAAAGAAAGAAAGCATAAAATACTAACGTGGGAAATTAAAAATAGTACATTACTGTAGATACAAATAGTTTTTAAGAAGAGGATTTAAGAAACACCTTTATATCAATAAATTTTAAAATTTAAATAAAATAAACTTGCTTAAAAGTTTGTCAAGCTGGAAAAAATATAAATACAGTCATGTATCACTTAAGAACAAGGATCTGTTCTGAGCAATACGTCATCAGGCAATTTTATCATTGTGTGAACATCACTGAATGTACTTTACACAGACCTTGATGGTGTGGCCTAAGACACAGCCCGAGCCCAAGCCTGTTGCTCCTGGGCTGCAAACCTACAACATGTTACTGTACAGAATACTGCAGACATCTGTAACACAACAGTAACTATTTGTGTTTCTAAACATACCTAAAGATAGGAAAGGTACAGTAAAAAATACAATATGAAAGTGTTTTTTTTTATTTTATTTTATTTTTTTGGTAGAGACAGAGTCTCACTCTTTCACCCTCGGTAGAGTGCCCTGGCATCACACAGCTCACAGAAACCTCCAGCTCTTGGGCTTAGGCAATTCTCTTGAGTAGCTGGGAGTACAGGCACCCACCACAGCGCCCAGCTAAGTTTTGATGCAGTTCGGCCGGGGCCCGGTTTGAAGCCGCCACACTCGGTATATGGGGCTTGCGCCCTACTCGCCGAGCCACAGGTGCCACCCTGAAAGATTTTTTTAAATGGTAAACCTACATACGTCACAGACCATAACTGGAGTTTGTGGGACTTGAAGCTGCTTTAGGTGAGTCAGTGGGTGAGCGCTGAGTGAATGAAGAGGTGGGACTTTTCTGTGCACTACTATAGACCATAAAAACACTATACACAGGCTACGTTAAATTATTATAAAAATTTCTTTCTTCAATGATAAATTAACCTTAATTTACGGTAACTTTTACTTTATAAATTTTCTAATTTGTTTGCCTTTTTGACCCTTATAACAATTAGCTTAAAGTACAAACACATTGTACAGCTGTACAAAAATATCTTCTTTATAGTATTCTATAGGCTTTTTGTATTTCTCTTTCCTTTTCTACTTTTTAAACTTTTTTATTAAAAACTAAGACAAATACATACATGGGTCTAGGCCTACGTGGGGTCAAGATCATCAATATCACTGTCTTCCACCTCTACGTATTGTCCTCAGGAAGGTCTTCAGGGGCAATAATGTACATGGAACTGTCATCTCCTGTGATAACAATCCCTTCTCCTGAAGGAACTTCCTGAGATTGTTTTACAATTAACTATTTTTTTTACAAGTAGATAGTCTAAAATAACATAAAAAATAATAAATATGTAAACCATTAACATAGTCATTGATTATCATTACCAAGTACTATGTACTGTGTATAACTGAATATGCTATACCTTTATATAAGTGGCAACACAGTAGGCTTGCTTACACCAGCATCACCACAAACACGTGAGTAACGCATTGTGTTATGAATTTTTCATCCCCATCTCTAGGCAATAAAAATTTTTCATCCCCATTATAATCTTATGGAATAGACCAGGACCATACATTCTGTCCACCATTGATCAAAAGGTTGATATACAGCACATAACTGTATAGACAGTTCCTGAACTTAAAGTGGTTTGACTTAGAATTTGTCAATTGTCACTGCTGAGAAAGCGATATACATTCAGCATGATCCTTGACTTAAAAGAGCTTAGTTGGAAAGCTGAACCTGACATTAAAACCTTCACCAAAAAAAAAACTCCAGGTCTAAATGGCTATAGAAGTCAGAAATCAAAAAGATAAAACATCATAGCCAATTTGGATTTATTCCAGAAAGGCAAGGTTACTTTGATATCCAGAAAAAGAATATAATTCACTGTATCATAAGAATTAAAGAATAAAAGGTCATTTCAACAGGTACCAAAAGGACATTTAATATGATTCAATATCCATGCCAACTAAAAAAATAATCTTAGCAAACAAAAAAGAAAACAATAATAAATAGAACCTTCTTAATCTTATTTAAAATTCTGTACAAAAACTTAAACATCATTTTTTTGAGATAATTTTTTTTATTTTTTATTAAATCATAGCTGTGTATATTAATGCAATCATGGGATAAAATGTGCTGATTTGATGTGCAATCTGAAATATTTTCATCAAACTGTTTAACATAACCTTCGTGGCATTTTAAAATTCTAAAGATTTCCCCTCTTAGGATAAAGAATAAGATATTTTTAAATAAAACTTTCATTAATTAAGTGAAATGATACTTATTTGAAAATCCAAAAGAAACCACAGAAACTATTACAAATGCTAATTGAATTTAGTACAAGTACTGAAACCAAGGTCAAATATTAAAAATCAATTATAATTCAATGTACCAGCAACAAACAGAAAACTAAATTTTAAAACCATTTATAACAGCATTAGCAGCCATAACATATCTATAATCAAATCCAATAAATGATAAGGAATAAGGAATTCATATAAAACATAACTAAGGTAGATTCAGAAATAAATAAAGGGAGAAACAGACTATTTAACTCAAAATTTTAAAGATTGATTATAAAACCAGTTTAGCAACAATCAAAATCCCAGTAGGTGTTTTTATGGATAGGAAATTGATTCTAAAATGCGCATGAAATAAAAAGGACTTAAGAATAAAGATGGCAAACTTAAGAACTAAATATAGAGAAGGATTTATAGTCTGGTATCAAAACTTATGATAAAGCTGATAAAGCCAAAATAATTAAGGCAGTGTGGCATGAAGATAGATGACTGACCAATAGAATTGAATAGCGTGATCAGAAACACATTCACTTACAGATAAACATCTAAGACAAAGGTGACACCACAATGCAGAGAAAGTGATGTAGGATTTTCTTTTTTTTTGAGACAGAGCCTCAAGCTGTCACCCTGGATAGAGTACTGTGGCATCACAGCTCACAGCAACCTCCAATTCCTGGGCTCAAGCGAGTCTCCTGCCTCTGCCTCACAAGTAGCTGGGACCACAGGCGCCTGCCACAATGCCTGGCCATTTTTTTTTTTTTTGGTTGCAGCCACCATTGTTGTTTGGCAGGCCCGGGCTGGATTCGAACCCTCCAGCTCAGGTGTACGTGGCTGGCACCTTAGCCCGTTGAGCCACAGGCGCCGAGCCGTGATGTAGGATTTTCAACTAATGGTACAGCATCACCTAGGTATCCACATGGAGCAGACTAATCTCAACACCTGCTCAAACCATGTATAAAAATCAACTTCAGACAGATTGTCACTTTAAAAGTAATATAATCAAGTTTCTAGAAGAAAACAGAGGAGTCTTTGGGATAGGCGAAGATATTTTAAAACAGGACACAGAAAGTACTAATCCTAAAGAAAAAAGTAAATTAGACTTTGTTAAGAGTAAAGACTTCTGTTCTACAAAAGAAATCATTATGAAAGTGACAAGACAAGGCTCAGTGCCCGTAGCACGGTGGTTATGACTCCAGCCACATACACCGAGGTTGGCAGGTTAGAACCCAGCCCAGGCCAGCTAAGCAACAATGACAACTGCAACAGAAAAACAGCCAGGCATTGTGGTGGGCGCTGATAGTCCCAGCTACTTGGGAGGCTGAGGCAAGAGAACCACTTAAACCCAAGAGTTTGAGATTGCTGGGAGCTGTGACGCCACAGTACCCTACCGAGGGCAACATAGTGAGACTCTGTCTCAAAAAAAACCCAAAAAAACAAAGAAAAGAATAGAAAGTGACAAGATAAGACACAGAATGGGAAAAGACTATTTTTGACACATATATTTAACAAAGGAATCATATATCAAGAACTCCTACAAATCAACATTGTAAAAAAGGCTGACATAAAGGGACTCATTATAAGAAACTGGAATAGTCACATAAACAAAGCCAAACAAAGATGTCAAGTTTCAATAATTACACATGAATCTTATGACACACTCTGCTGCTTTCCCCCCAGCAGTCTGAGCCCTCAGGAATGTGTCCGATGTGTTATGGCCAACCAAGTCACCAAGGGTGATAATTCGTTAAACTCAGAAATATTTCATCAAAAGAAAAAGGCAGACCAGACACCAGAAAAATAGACACAAGACTTGAATAGGAACTTTACTAAAGCGCATTTCAAAATGGCCAAGAGATATATGAAGAAAAGGTATTTAATTTCATCACTCATAAGGAAAATGCAAATTAAAACAGCAATGAGATACCACCACTCATCTACTGGAATGACCACATCTTTTTTAACTGACAATAATAAATGTTAGTGAGGCTGTGTAGCAAGCTGAATTCTCATACATGGCTGGTGGAGGTGTGAACTGGTACACTTAGGAATGTCCTTTGGCAATATCTAGTAAACATGAAATATACCTTGTTGTGCAAGTCAGCAGAAATACATATATTACCAAAGAAAAATAGAAAAACATTTACAGTAGCATTACTTACTCAAGCCCCACATTGAAAATAACACCAAGTCCCTCCACTGTGAAATGCATAGAACAGGGTATAGTCACACCGTGGAATGCTGGGCTGCAAGGGAGTACCAAACTACTGCTAAATGTGCAAACAAATGCAAGAATCTCACCAATAATTCTGAACAAAAGAAGTCAACCATAAAGGGTTACAACATAGTGTGTGATTTTATTTCTAAAAGTTTAAAAACAAGTAAAACTGGGTGGCACCTGTGGCTCAGTGAGTAGGGCACTAGCCCATATACCGAGGGTGGCAAGTTCAAATCCAGCCCCACCGAACTGCAGCAAAAAAATAACCAGGTGTTGTGGCGGGCGCCTGTAGTCCCAGCTACTCAGGAGGCTGAGGCAAGAGAATCGCCTAAGCCCAGGAACTGGAGGTTGCCGTGAGCTGTAATGCCACAGCACTCTACCAAGGGTGATAAAGTGAGACTTCATCTCTACAAAGAAAAAAAAAAAACAAATAAAACTAATCTCTGGTGATAGAAGTCAGGATAAGGGGTTTTTTCCCTGGGGCAACGTCTGGAAAACTGAAGGGGAGGGGTCCCTGAGTTCCTGCACATGTTCTATTTCTTGATCTGACTGCTGGGTACACAGGTCTATTTCATTTGTAAAGATTCATCAAAAATAACTACTTGTGATTTAAGCACTCTTTCTTATGCACATTATATGCCAGTAAAAAGCTTATTTTTTTCCAGCTGTGCCCCGTTGTGTGTGTGTCTGTGTGCATAGCTGGATGCTCATCCTGCCAGCATGGACAGCTGGATGTTCAGATAACAAGAAGATTCTCCAGGCTGAGTGTGGTGGCTCACACCTGTAATCTAGCACTCAGGGGGACAAGATGGGTAGCTTGCTTGAGCTCAAGAGTTTGAGACCAGGCTGAGCAAAAGGAAGACCGCAACTCTACCAAAACAATAGAAAAATTAACCAGGCGTTGTGGTGGGTACCTGTAGTGCCAGCTACTTAGGAGGCTGAAACATGAAAATCACTGGAGCCCAGGAGTTTGAGGTTGCTGAGAGCTGTGATGACACCACAGCACTGTACCCAGGGTAAAAGAATAAGACTCTGTCTCAAAAAAAAAAAAAAAAAAAAAGATCCTCCAAAACTCTGGACATTCTCTACCAGTTGGAGTCAATGAGAATGGAGCACACCAAACATAAATAAAAATAAACAGGGGAGAGTAAATGGCCTGAGTCTGTGTGTGAGCAGGAGAGGGATTCGTCAGGAGGCTAATGATTGTGCCATTGCAAAATCCTGTTTGGAAGACCACTATTTAAAGTTATGCCCCCATCATTTAATGTGAGAAATTGGAAGTGTAAATAACCTTTACTCCAAAGTGGCTTTTAAATCCTCTAATAATGGAAAATCCAATATCATGTAGGCAGCACTACACACAGAGTAATTTTACATTATAAATTAAAGAAAATTCATCAATTCAGTCTGGTTTTAATAGCCTCCATGTTTTACTGATATCTTCCTAAGGCTGTTATCTTGACCGCATAGTGCACCAATTCTGGGGCCATCTGCCCACGTTGACTTTTTTATAAAATTGTAACAAGATTAATTTTTCAGTTTTCCCTACACAGAGCCATATGTTGCACCTAAGCTCTAATACTGAGTTAAGTCAAATAAGCGGTCTTTTCTCTAACCTATCACTTCTTGAATGTGAATAAAATGCCTCCACTTGCATTGATATCTATCTGCTCTGCTTCAACAATGTGCCAGCGATTCCGCTGATCTCTGTGCCACTGAGAGATGTTTGATTAGCAAATCTGATTTAATCACGCTAACTCTGATTAAGAAATATCACAAATAATTGCAATGTCTAATTTCAAATTAAAACATGGCAAAAACTACACAATGTTCAGAAACATTCATTCATTCTCTCATCAAAGTCTACAGAGAACTAATTCTGTGTTAGAAACTGAGCCAAGTGATAGGCTCAAGAAGATGAATGAGATAGTAGGACGAGGCAGTCTTGGCTCTCAGAGTTCCCAAACCAGGGGAGAGGGAGGACATGATAAAAATGGTTACTACAATGTGATACACACTACTGTAAAGACGTGTCCCACAAGAAGCAGAAAAGCTCAACTAGGGAAGTCTCAGGACAAGTCATACAGAAGAGCTAATGCTACCAAGAGTGTTAAAGAGAATAAAGTACAAGAACTGGGAGGACATAGCAGGCAGCTGCAAAAAGACACAGAAAAAGACAGGTAGTCACGAAACTGAAGCATTCGGTGTGCCCAAGGTGCCTGTGGGAAGCCTGGAAAGATGAAGATGGAAAGAAAGGCCATACAGGTGGGAAGTTTCTGAAGGAATTTCATCAGAAGACTTTTGTTTTCAGAACATCACTCTGGCAGAATTGTAAAGGACAGACGAGCAAGGAGCTCAGGAGACCAACTAGAAAAAAGGCTGCAAAGTTTTGCATGAAAAACAAAAGGAATGTAAACCAGCGATGGCCAGATGAAAGAGACTCTGTGAAGGCAAAATGAAAAGAAATTAGCTCTGATTGAGGGAGGAGCAAGATGGAGGCCGAGTAACAGCTTCCTGGCAACTGGGCACAGTGAGACTGAGGAGAGAAGACTTTGGGCATCTCTGGCTGCGGGGATCTGCCGAGAAACATCCCTTTAGGGAAACAGTGAGTCACCAAGAGACTTCTGGACCCCATGAATAGGACAAAAGCAGTGGAGAACTGGCAAGTGGTTGCATGTGTTCATTCAGTCTAATTCTGCCGACAGCTGAAAGTACAGCAACAGTGAGATTGCAAACTGGAAAGGCCTTACCTGTGAGCTGTTTTGTATTTTTTTGGACTTGGCACTCAGTTAAAGTATCTTGGAGAACTTAGGTGAGAGTGTGGAGGACTTTAAGCATTGTCTAGGGCCCCGGACTGAGCCACTGAGCCAGATGAAGCTAATAGTGTTCGGCTGTGGGCCGTGTGGAGTCATTGTGGGAGAACTGCTACGGCAAACTCTGCCCTCAAGATTGCAGAGCAAGGATCCAGTGGGAGACCTTGGGCAAGTAATTTAGTGACTGAGTAGCCTAAATGTGGGGAGTGAGATGCCTTACAGCCTTGGCCCTCAGGGGCAAAGAGTGAGACCAGTTTTGGCACACTGGGTAAGTGGACAGCTACTTCAGGAGTGATCCCAGCGACAAGTGCTTTCCTGGGAAAGCTTCTGCTTAGCCAAGTTTAACAGTTTAAAGTGCCTTTTAAGTGGGCTGAAGAAAGATTTATGTTCTCCACCCTGCCAGGTTTGAGAAATCAGCAGAGGTCTCCAGTCTGCATCTCATATAGACGTATCAGCATTGTGATTAACATCTCATACCCCAGACAATCAGCTATTGCCCAGACAATATTAATCAAGATATATCTAGTGCTTTGTTTTTGTTTTTGGTTTTTTTGTTTGTTGTTTTGTTTTGTTTTTCAATTTCAACATTTTCCCTCTATTTTTCTTTTTTTCTTTCTTCATTTTTCTAGTTTAAATATAATTTTCCATTGTTGCTTTCTATAACAATTAGAACTTCATTTTTGCTAGTGTTTCTATCCCTATTATTTGGTTTTTCCCCCAATTTTATACCATAAAGTTTTCTGTTTGCTTGTTTTGGTTTGATTTATAGCATTTTTTTTTTTTTTTGAGACAGAGCCTCAAGCTGTCACCCTGAATAGAGTGCTGTCGCATCACAGTTCACAGCAACCTCCAATTCCTGGGCTCAAGTGCGTCTCCTGCCTCCGCCTCCCAAGTAGCTGGGACTACAGGCGCCCGCCACAATGCCGGCCGTTTTTTGGTTGCAGCCGTCATTGTTGTTTGGCGGGCCCTGCTGGATTC
>CAUYON010043364.1:0-17088 GCA_963573935.1 Arctocebus calabarensis | reverse complement strand
GGTTGCTGTGAGCAGTGTGACGCCACGGCACTCTACCCAGGGTGATAAAGAGAGACTCTGTCTCTACAAAAAAAAAAAAAAAAAAAAGAACATTTATGTCATTTAAACTTTTATTTATTAAAGTATTTCATACAATAAAATTCAAGGGTGTGGCTTAAGCATTCATTTCTCTGGGGTAAATGCCTAGGAATGGAATTGCAAGGCCATAGGGTAAGTGTATCTTTAATTTTACTTTTATTTTTTCTATGCAATAGTTCTTTTTTTTGAGATGAGAGTTTCACTTTGTTGCCCTTGGTAGAGTGGCATGGCGTCACAGCTCACAGCAGCCTCAAACTCCTAGGCTCAAGCAATTCTCTTGCCTCAGCTTCCCAAGTAGCTGGTGCCCACCAGAATGCCCAGCTATTTTTGTTGTTGTTGTTGTTGTTGTTGTCATTGTTGTTTAGGAGGTCCAGGCCCGTTCCAACCTGCCAACCCCTCTGTGTGCGGCTGGTGACTTAACCACTGAGCTATGGGCACTGAGCCTATGCAACAGTTCTGTCCCTTGATGTACCTTTAATTTGATCAGAAATTGCTATCCTGTGTCCATCGTATCTGTATGATGACTTTGCCTTATAACCAGCAATGTGTGAGAGTTCAGCTTGTTCCTCATGCTTCCCGACACTTGGGTTGGTCTTTTTAATTACAGCTCGTTTAGTAGGTATGCAGTAATATGCCACTGGGGTTTTAATTCACAGTTCCCTAATAGCAAATGATGTTGAACTTCTTTTCATGTTTTTATTGCCCAGTTGTATACCTTCTTTTGTAAAGTGTCTGTTCAGATCTTTTGCTCATTATTAGCTGGATTATCTCTTTTCTTGAATAATAAGAATACCTTAAATATTGTGGATATAAGCTATTTGCTGGACATGGGTTTTGCGAATATTTTATCTCAACATGTGCTTGTATTTTTGTTTTCTTAACTATATCTTTTAAATATGAAGTTTTTCATTTTCATGTCCACTTTAGCAATTCTTTCTTGTATATTAAGATATATTTTCTTTTAAAATTTTAGCTCTTATAGTGAGATTCATAATCTGTTTAGACTTAATGTTTGAATGTAGTATAAGTTTCTTTGTTTTTTTCCATACAAATATCCAGTTGATCCTGCACCATTTGTTGAAAAGTCTGTTTTTTCCCTCATTAAATTTCCTTGGTATCTTTGTCAAAAATTTATTAATATGGTGAATTACATTAATTGCCTTGTATTCCTGGGATAAACCCCATTTGGCCCTGATATATGTATATAGTGTCCTAATTATGTATTGTTGAATTTAATTTGTTAATATTTTGTTAAGAATTTTTTTGTGATTTTATGTCTGTTTGCCTTTAGTTCTGTTTTCTTATGATGTCGTTAGCTTATTTTAAAATCTCTTTAAATGAGTCATGATGTGTTCCCTCTTCCTCTGTTTCTAAAGAAGTTTCTTAGGATTGGTGTTATTTCTTTTCTTTCTTTCTTTCTTTTTTTTTGTTTTTTGAGACAGAGTCTCACTATGTCGCCCTGGGTAGAGTACTGTGGCGTCACAGCTCACAGCAACCTCAAACTCTTGGGTGTAAGCGATTCTCTTGCCTCAGCCTCCCAAGTAGCTGGGACTACAGGCACCTGCCACAATGCCTGGCTACTTTTTGTTGCATTTGTCATTGTTTCGCTGGCCCGGGCCGGGTTTGAACCCACCAGCCTCAGTGTCTATGGCTGGTACTATAACCACTGTACTATGGGCGCCAAGCTGGGATTGGCATTGTTTCTATACTTTGTTTTGAAATACAGAGGTGAAGTCAATGAGAATGATATACTTGATATTGATACTGTCATACTTCCCCAACCCTTTGCATCTCTGGGGTCGTTTTAGATTCTCAGGCCAAATGGTGTCATGAATTTCCTTCAAGCAAGGAAATACTTCAATCTTTTGACTTTCCCCAATTTATCAAAAGTGAAAATTTGTATTTCTGCTATCTAATATCAGCTTTTTCCAGGTTTAGGAGTAAAGTCAAATCCTTGAGTAGTCATGTCTAAATAATCTTCTGAAGTTTGGGAGAACAAATACAGTTAGCTCTAAAAAGTCTTAATTTTCTGGCAGTTTGTAAGTCATCTCCAAAAAAGTTTGGCTGAGGTTGATTAAAAAGCACTTCTGGGTTGTTTAATAAGCACTTGTGGGGCTGTACCTGTGGCTCAAAGGAGTAGGATGCTAGCCTCATAGACTGGAAGTGGCGGGTTCAAACCCAGCCCTGGCCAAAAATTGCAAAAACAAACAAACACACACAAAAAAGCGCTTGTGACACTTTTCTAGATGTGAGTCTCAATGTGTCAGTGACGGCCATCATCCTTAGGAACCTGGTGCCCTTCTCTTTTTTTTTTGCAGTTTCTGGCCGGGGCTGGGTTTGAACCCACCACCTCCGGCACGTGGGGCCAGCACCCTGCTCCTTTGAGCCATAGGCGCCGCCCGGGCCCTTCTCTTATTTGCTAGTAGATGCTTCCTGTTTCCTTGTTAGTCAGGCTGACACCACACTCCAGCTTTTATCCCTTCTAGCCTCTGGCAGTCAAAACTCTAAAATTCAATATATTTATTTCCTGTGTTCTGTTCAGAAGATAATGATATGGATTTCAGAGGCATGTGTGCATTGAAATAGATCCAATATGGCGCATCAGAAATTTAATCAATTTTCTATGATTTCTTTATTTTCCCTATTTTTTTTTCATTTTGTGGCATGATATTAACTTTTTTTTTTAAACCCTCTCTCTCACATGGTAATCTTATTTGCCACTGATGACTAGACCAGATGAAGTACATGCTTTGCAACATTTGATAAATACATTACATCTGCCATGAGAAGTAACAAGAGACTTGAAAGTCTTGCTTCCTGGTGAAATAAAATCAGGTTGCTGTCCTCGTAAAACACGGCCCTTCCTTAGGCTTCTAAGCAGGAGTCATTGCTGCTGTGATAAGTTTATACACTCTCTCTAGAACTCATGAAACTCTCAGAAATTTAGAATAAAGGACATTTTTGACAAAATGGAAAACGAGATCTGTTATCCAGATGACCTAAGTATTTTTATGCTGAGAAGAGTGGCAGCATGTGAAAAGAAAGCCACCCTTTGCTTCTCTGATGGGAGCAAAGTCTATCTTTATATCTGGTTGTTTCAGAGTGTGCTGCGGAAACTTCAGCTGTCTGGCTTCCTGTGTTCTTCAGTAACTAACCCAGATTGTAGTTTGGGTTAAGGAGCCCACTGCTGCCCCAGGTGGAGCACTCTTTATGGGCTGGGTGCTCAGTAAATTTTATTAAATGATACAGACGTGAAACAACCGAAACCCCTTGACTTTTACTAACAAACTCTCCAAAGTGAAAATACTAAAAAGAAAAAAATCAAGGTCTCTCTCTCCCTCTCTGTCTCCCTCTCTCTCTCTATATATATATCTATATCTATATAGTAACATCATTTATTTTTCCAAATGAGTGAAAGTATTAGCCGTTATGTACATTGTGGCCTGTTGGATGAAAATATCACGTCTTTACTCTTTAAATAGTATAAGGAAGCTGAAAGTGATGAATATGTATAATACATTCATCCCATCTACAAAAGGTAGCTTTTTTTTTTTTTTGAGACAGAATCTCAGTATGTCACCCTCAGTAGAGTGCATGATGTCACAGCTCACAGCAACCTCAAACTCTTGGGCTTAAGCAATTCTCTCACCTCAGCTTCCCAAGTAGCCAGGACTACAGGTGCTCACCATAATGCCCAACTATTTTTGTTGTTGTTGTTGTGGTTGTCATTGTTGTTTAGCAGGCCTGGGCCAGGTTCGAGGCCACCAGCTGGTGCCCTAATCACTGAGCTACAGGCACCAAGCCTATAAAAGGTGGCTCTTCAACATATTTATGTTAATTCGGTGGTGCTAAAATGGAATTACAGAAAGAACTAAGTATTAAAGTGAACCAAATTTTCACCCAGGCATCCTTTGATTACAACTCTTTAGAAAACATTGTAGAGGAAATCTTCACTAACCCAGAAGATTGAGTTGGTGTTAGATTGTGTTTTAAAGTTTTAACTACAGGTTTTTTGTTTTTTTTTTTGTAGAGACAGAGTCTCACTTTATCGCCCTGGGTAGAGTGCCGTGGCATCACACAGCTCACAGCAACCTCCAGCTCCTGGGCTTAAGCAATTCTCTTGCCTCAGCCTCCCGAGTAGCTGGGACTACAGGCGCCTGCCACTATTAGCGCCCGGCTATTTTTTTGTTTTGCAGTTTGGCCGAGGCCGGGCTTGAACCTGCCACCTTTGGTATATGGGGCCAGCGCCCTACTCGTTGAGCCACAGGAGCCGCCCTTAACTACAGGTTTTAATAATAGCTTCATTTTTCCTGATTCATAACCTATCATGCAGAAATGTAGTAATTTACAACAGAAACAAATAAAAAGGCTATACTGGTAATCTGAGATCTAATATTCCTTAAATTCTCAGTTTCTCTTGAGAATCAGAAATCAGGGGGCTTTCTTGTTTTGGTTTGAGTTTTGTTTGTTTGAGACAGAGCCTTACTCTGTGGCCCTTGATAGATAGCAACTCTTGGGCTCGAGAGATCTTCTCGCCTCAGCCTCCTGAGTAGCTGGGTCTACAGGTGCTGGCCACAATTCCTGGCTAATTTTTCTGTTTTTAGTAGAGACAGGGTCTTGCTCTTGCTCAGGGTGGTCTTGAACTCCCAAGCTCAAGCTATCTGCCTGCCTCGGCCTCCCAGAGTGCTAGGATTACAGGTATGAACCACCCCACCTGGCCAGAAATCAGTTCTCGCTTATCTCTTAAGGATGAAGGGGAAATGGGTTGGGCCATTCAAAGCAGTAAGTAATTCTGAAATCAATTGCATTTGCCTGGGGGACACAGGAAGATAACTCAGTTGAAGTATGCTTAGGCAAACATGTGCCTTATCACACCTATGACTTGCTCTTTAAGTTCTTTCTCCAGATGTAGTAGTTCATCTGTCTCATCCAACCTCTATTTCTGGTGTTGAATTAAAGAATGAATGGATGGACTGCCTCCATAGAGAAGGCAAGGGACTCGGTCTAGACCAAGTAGTAGTGATGAGGTAAGAGTAGAAACACTATACTACCAACCACGTGGCCTGAATTCCACTTAGCTTCTCATACAGTCTGTACTACCAACTCTCTACTCCTTAACTGGGGTAATAACACTTTGCTTGCCCAGGATAGAGTGCCCTGGTGTCAGCATAACTCAGAGCAACCTCAAATTCCTATGTTCAAGGAATCTTCCTGCCCCAGACTCCCTGTAGTAACAGACCCGCAAGAAG
Organism: Arctocebus calabarensis; assembly: GCA_963573935.1. Lineage (NCBI taxonomy): Eukaryota > Metazoa > Chordata > Mammalia > Primates > Lorisidae > Arctocebus > Arctocebus calabarensis. The sequence goes on along the minus strand of CAUYON010043364.1, from coordinate 11,761 downwards.
ACCCTTAAAGGCCCCTAACTGTTTCAGCCTGAGTCCCCGTCCACCTCAAACCCCCCCCTTATTGGCTTAATTCTGAGAACAGTTTACAAGGAAGTTTTCTGAGTTCCCTGACCTCCCTAACCGCGGTTGAAACAATGGTGAAAACTCACTCAAGCAGAAGTTTCCCAAGCTATTGAGTTTCCTAAGCCAAGTTAGTTTTTGTGCCAACTGCCATGATGTGATCCCCTGTGCCAGCCCCCTGACTGTAGCCCCACCCTGTGCTAACCGCGATGATGTAACCCCCTGAGCTAACCACCTGACTGTAACCCCACCCTATAACTGGCCATGTTCCACTTTTGTACATGCTTACTTTGCCACATCAGCGCAAAAAGGGTATAAAAGGCTGCCTGCATTTCTCTTTGGGGCTGTTTGCCCTTTGGGGCAGCAGTCCACCTATGCAGGTGTAAATAAATCATTACCTGATTTGTACCCCAAATGGGGTCTGTGTTTTTTAATGGGTGGCCACACTTACAACATCCTGAGTAACTGGGACTACAGGTACCCACTGTAACACCTGGCTCATTTTTCTATTTTTAGTAGAGATGGGGTCTTGTTCTTGATTAGGCTGGTCTCGAACTTCTGAAGGGATCCTCCCACTTGGCTTCCTAGAGTACTAAGATTATAGGCATGAGCCACTGCACCTAGCCCAACATCAGATATTTTAATGAAAATTAAATAATCATGAGTGTAAGATTTTTTTAAATTTAAGCACTAGGAACAATATGATACATACCATTTTTTGTTTTCTGAGATAAAGCATTCTTAGGTGGAAGTCACTGTATGAGGTTAAATGTCCATTCTGATATAAGCAAGGCTTACAATAAAAATACAATATAAACTTAAATTGATGTAACATAATTAGTCTTCATTAATTTGTCTGATGCTTGTTTTTTTCTTTTTGCACTCATATCCATTCAATGATATGTTGCTTAGATATTTTATTTGAATAAGCTAGCCTTATTTTAATCCAGAACCACCAAGCCATCACATAAATATAGTCCTTCAAGTAAAGCCAGTGAGAAATGTATTATTCTCTTAGGTGGACGAATGACACAACTCTTAAGGGTAAGGCCTAAAAAAGAATGGCCTTGTGTGTTTCCTCTGCCCGGTGTCTGCAGGTGAGTGAAGTCAGCAGGCTTTGCTTTATCTCTAGTGTTCTGAAAAAGCTTCTGAAAGGTCAGGTTCCAGGGAGACCTTTTTTCCTGGCACCTTGCTGTTCCCCAGGCTGCCTCTAGCACGTTCTTAGATTGCCTTTCTGCATAGAAACAATAAGGTCACACACTCCAGGGGGAGGAAACTGGGACAGATGGACAAAGCAGAGGATGGCTCAGAACTGTCAGAGCAGCGCCAACGAGGCAAGGGATGAGTATCACAAAGGGAAGGGGACTGGGATGTGGTGTCTTTCACCTGAGTGGCTGTCCCAGTTAATGCCATCGACAGACATGTCTGTTCTTCAGTTCTCCTGCATTTATGCCCTGGCCAGTATTCCTGCTACTCTTTAGCTCGGAGTTACAGTCTTCAGCATCTTTAGCTTTGAGTTACAGTCTTCAGCATCTTACCACCAGTATTTGAAGGGGAGACTGAACAAGACAGCAGAGAAATGCGTCTGAGACGCCTGGTGTCTGGATCTGGTCACTGTAAGCCCTATCACAAAGCCTTCCTGTCACCTTGCACCCTGACAGACACAGGAGACAGACCACTCTGGGCTTGTGCCCCCTGCTCAACTTCAGATTGTAAGGTGTTATCGTAGCACTGGCAATCGTGGTTTTCTATTCGCATCTTAACCAAGATGCAGCCCCTTCCTTTCCCTGCCTTTCTCTCTTAGTTGGAAGCTGTCTTTTGGAACTTGAGGATCTGAATCAGAAACTGGGCTTGGTAGGTAAGAATTGCTCTTTGAAGAGCAAACATTTCAAATATTAAGTTGTATTAGTACTCCATAATCTGGACGGGCTGAAGATTATTTTTCAGTTTAATTTACTGTTGTTTTTTTTTTTTTCTTTTTCTTTGGAGCTTTGTCTGGATTAAACCTCAGGTGTCCCGTGGCGCCTCACTTCCCTCTGCAGCTGGTGGGGAGTGGGACCAGCTGGTGTCATTCTAGTGACCTCATTTAAACTCTGTTTTGTACTCCTTTTTTTTTTTTTTTTTAACTAAATGTGGCTGTGCATAACACATTTTCTATAGAAAGTTTTATTTCCTTTAATGTGCAGGGGTTCTCTTGGGGCTTAATGAAGAACATGTTCATTCACTTCTCGGCCTTGATCCAGAAATATTACTTAAGCTCGTCTATTTTCAAAAGATCAGTACACACACATATACTTCCTGTAGTTTTACATGTCTGCTTTCCATAGTTTTATTGCTAAACGCAGAATTTTTTCCCTAATATTTAACAGAAATTATTTGAATATATACTTGAGTCTTTAGGAATATTAGTTAAGAGTGTAACTCAATAAAGCTTTAAAAAACAGGAAGATAAAACCCATTTGGATCAACCCTCCTTAAGGAGACTCACTGGAAAGAGAATATTACAGTAGAGGCGTGTGTTAATAGAGAACATGTGAGGCCTTAAGCCGGCATCACAATATCATGTTTGGTGAGAAAAACCTTTTATGTACTTTCTACATGCACTACGTTAATATTGTGAATAACATACATTCAGAAAACAAGTTCATTTAGTAGTGCAGAATAGTGCAAATGTTCAGTATAGTGGCTTTTTGCAATTTTCTGTCTTTGGCTGGGTTATATCGTAAGTTGAATGCAAGCTAGTTGTTTCTCAGGAAAGATTATCAGTGATTTTTTTTTCAATCTTGATCTTCTTGAATTGCAAAGCATATACCCAACTGGGAAGAAAATTTACTTACAATAAAATCATAATGCCATTGATGTTTTTTCTTTTTATCATTGCTGATCTCGCAATATCTTAGTTGCTGCAGAATAAAATAGAAGTTTTTTGCTTTGTTTTGTTTTTTTCTTTTTACCAGTAATACGGAAAAAAAAAATTTCTTCCATTATCTCTGAAAACTATCCTTAGCCTCCTCTCCCCTTTGCTAAATAAATGAGGAACCAAACAAAATGGAACTCATCACTGGGAAAAACCCTGACCATTTCCACTTCAGCTTTGGCCCACGTTTCTGGGGGTGGGGATGGCGGTGACAAGCTCGTAACTGGAGTTTGGATCCCAGCTGTCTTCTGGGTAGTAAAAATAAAGTACTATACCTTAAAAGTGTGAGTTAGAACAAAACTCTACATGGCAAATTTATGCTAATTGAGGGTACTAATATGTATATGACCTTTCAAATAGCATTTTTAAAATCACTATGATTCCCACTATATATTTTTTTGTTTTAATTTTTTAATTTTTTGAGACATAGTTTCAGTTTGTTGCCCTCAGTAGAGTGCTGTGGTGTCACAGCTCACAGCAACCTCCAGCTCTTGGGCTTAAGAGATTCTCTTGCCTCAGCCTTCCAAGTAGCTGGGACTACAGGTGCTGGCCACAACTCCTGGCTTTTTTTTTTTTTTTTAAGAGATGAGGTCTCGCTCTGGCCCTGGCTCAGGCTAGTCTCAAAAGTCATGGAGCTCAGGCAATTCACCCACCTCGGCCTCCCAGAGTGCTAGGATTACAGGTGTGAGCCACCATGCCCAGCTTAGATTGTTAATCATATTTTTCATTCCAGGTCATATTCTTTTATTCATTCATTCAACATTATTTTTAAGCACCTGTCATATGCCAATGAGAGGGACTATGTAAGGAATGGTGATCTGTGATTTTTTTTTTAAGACAGTGTCTTACTCTGTTGCCCAGGTCATAGCAGCAGCCTCGTAGCTCAACCTCAAACTCCTGGGCTCAAGTAATCTTCCTGCCTCAGCCTCCTGAGTAGCTAGGACTACAAGTGCACGCCACAATGCCTGACTAATTTTTTTTGTTCTTTCACTATGTAATCCAAGTATTTATTTTTATTTCAGATTAATATGAGGGCACACTTATTTAGGTTACATTGTTTTCATTTCTTTCTCTTTTTTTTGAAATTTCTTTCTCATTGTTTTCATTTCTAAGGTCAAGTTCAAGTTGAGGGCTGAACACCCTCACATTGTGCACATTAGGTGAGATCCTGCCAATCACCCTCCGTCTCCCTCCCCTCCTCCCTCCACTAGGGTATACTTGTGTTTTTCTTTTGTGTGAGCATGTCGTTGTTTATATATTGGTTTCATATTAATGTATTGAGTACATTGGATACTTGTTTTTCCATTCTTGTAATAACCTTACTGAGAAGAATGTGTTTCAACTCCATCCAGGTAAACACATGTGAAGTCTCCATCTTTTCTTATGACTGAATTGCACTCCATGGTGTACACATACCACAGTTTGTTAATCCATTCATGGGTTGCTGGGCATACCACTACTTTTTCATAATTCCTAATCCAATGTTCATTCACACTCTTGACCAGGACATATTAGGAAATACAGATTATAATTCTAACCCGTTATCACTGTGTAAGTAAAAATTACTTTTATTAATTTGTTAGATTTACAACTAGTTGGTAATGTCTTTGATGTGCTATTAAAGTGCATTGCAAACATATATGTGTTTAGTGCATCTGTCAGAGTGACTGTTACTAAACACAGTAAGACATTTCACTGGTCATTCAGTCCAGAGCTCAGCTTCTAGTTGATCTGGACTTGGGTATCTGTAAATGCTACAGGGTGTGAAATGCCCTTGCAAACATCCTTGCACTGTGTGGTGAGTAGCACCCTCTCCGGCTCTATTAAAGCTGCAAACTGGAAATAAGTTTCCGTTTTGGGGTCTCCATGGTTGAGGCAGTTTGAGAAGTTCTGACCGCACTGGGGTTGGTTCCCCAGATCAGATCTGCGTACATCTGCTCACATTGCTGGGCCAGCTCCCCACTGGCCAGATTCCTCCCAGGTTTCTTCCATTGCAAATCTAATCCTATTAGTTTTATTCCCACTTACAAAAAGAGTATTATTCTTATTTTTGTCCTGAAATAAACACATTAAGGAATTCATTATATCCTTCCCACAAATGATTTCTATCATAGGCATTTAAAATATTTCCAAATGATCTTCTTGGATTAACCTCAGCAAATTAAAAAAATATTTCACCTTTCTAAATTTAGAGTTCCCTCATGAATGATGGTTTGAACAACCCAAAATTCCATTAGAAAGAATTATAGCTATGTGATTTCTCTTAATGAGACTTTTCCATATCTGAATCTGGAATTACCACCAGACGTGATTATGGCAATTCTGTACGTTAAATTGTGCACTGTTTACAGAAAATGAAAGTAAGCATACTGGAATGAATGAAGAATTTCTGTTATGTCTAGTACTTGCTCTTTCTTTTCATAATAACAGAATTTAATTAATTGGCCAAATTCTTTGGATAACATTGTTCAAAGTACATGTCTCCGTTTGGTGCATTTCCCCATTTTTCTGCCTGATGATTAGATGTGCATGGTGATGCATGGGCCAGATTCCTGCCCAGAAGCAGGTTGGGTTCCCAATGTATTTGTTTGGAACCAGAATGTTATCTTATACTATTTAGGATCTAAGGCCAGCAGACAAAATCCTACTTAACTCAAAATGTACCCTGAATAACAGTACTATCAAATGTAGCCATCTTGAAGAACTTTATTTCTATGAAAAGTCAGGCTTCTTAATTTAAAGGCAGCCAACCAATCTCCTCTTGCTGAGACTCTGCAGCTTTGAGATAGATGCCTTCCCACCACTCTGGGCAAGCCAGACGAGGCTCCGCAGTTCTGAATGTGTCATTGCTGAGGCCTAGGCCGGGTCACAGTGAAGGGGAGTAGGAGTTTAGGGATAGGGTGGCACAGATCTTCTGGGTCAAGGGAATAGAATGAAGATAAGAGGGCCTGGACTGAGGGAGGAGGGATGGAAGAGCATCCCAGATGAGTGCCTGTCACAGGTCACTTCTGACACTTCTTGCCAAGACCCAGGACTGGCCAGGTCTCAGACCCAGCTTAACAGGTTCTGGACGCAGACCACTAAGTTACCTTACTCAGGTTCAGTTTCTCTTAGGTGCTTGAGGGCTCTCTACTTTAGCTGGAGAGAGAGTGTGAGTCTTAGAGTAAAGCAGTCTTCTTAGAAGATAGATCTTAGTCTTTAGCAGAGTTTGGTGATCTTTAGCAGAGAGACTCCGTGCTGGCGTTCTGCAGGCAGGAGAGGGGACAGAGTCAGAGTAAGCGGGTCCGTGATAGAATGCACATGCTCCTGACTGCCTTCTCCTCCAGCCTAATATAAGGCTGATCTCGTGCCTCTCAACACCACAGGTGTAGAGACTGCCAATTCACCACTGCTCTCACCTCGCGAGCTCTCATGCTTGTTAGGAGAGCTAAACCCCTCTCCATGCCCTTTCCACCAGGGTGTTCCATGATTGAGCTATACAGGTATTACTTATAACTCTCACTCCTCCCAGCCATAGGCTATATGGGCTGCAGCAAGTGCCCTTCTCTTTCCTTTGTCCTTCTCCTCATGCCACATCTCACTTTCTAGCCATTCTAAAATTAGCAATAGTGTATGGAGGGTTGGCTGGGCTCAGTTGCTCATACTTGTAATCCCAGCACTCTGGAAAGGCGAGCTTGGTGGCTTGCTTGAGCTCAGGAGTTTGTGACCAGCCTAAGCAAGGGTAAAACCCTGTCTCTACTAGAAATAGAAAAATTAGTCAGGTGGTGTGGCAGGCACCTGTAGGGAGGCTGAGGTAAGAGGATTACTTGAACCCAAGAGTTTGAGGTTGCTGTGAGCTGTGATACCATGTCACTCTACCCAAGATACAGAGTAAGACTGTCTCAAAAAAAAAAAAGTGGTTTATGGAAGACAAAGAACATTGGTCCGTACTAGGCAGTGGATGTATTTCTCTTTTCTTGATCCTTTTCTGATACTCTCCTATGCTGCAGAAACTCAGTCAGCCCTTGACTAACTTTGGCTCAGGTGAGACTGAGCCTCGTGTGCAGAGTGAGTTCAGTGTGTTGTTGAAGAGGCCTGAAGTCCAGCTACGAGACGTGAGGGAGAGGAGTTTCTTTTTCCAGGCTGCCTGGACTTGCAGAATGTATAGGTTATTCCTGTGTGGTGTTATTGTTTTTCATGTAGGACACACAATATGAGGCACTGTGTTCTCTCCAACTCAAGAAGGTCAGGTCTGGTTTTACCTATGGGGTAGACTTTAGGGAATCCGATGAAAATTTGATACAATGACCAGGTTTGCTTTTAAAGACCCTGGTTCCCAGGTTGGATATATCAATTTCAAAGCAGAAAAAGAGGTAGGAAAGGCAAGGCAATATTACTGCAAAAGAAAATTTTAAAAATTATAATTTTTTTCATTATAATTTCACCTGTTTCAGCTTACACTGAGGGTCTGCACTATATGGAATGGAGCACACTCACCATCCATGCTTATGATTTTTGTGCTTTGCGACTGTGATCACTGGGTTTTCACACTCAGGTGTGAGATGTAACTTGTTACCCCTCAAACCTTACTATGGGCACGTTGCCCATCTGATGTGAAACAAGGAAAAAAAAACAAAAACCGTACATATTCACTCTGTGCTTCTATAAAGAGTCAGCCCAGATTTGTAATTTGAAAGGATTTGGCCTCTCATTTATTCATTTAGTCTGTGGCTAATTAACAGACATGGTTAGAACGTAGCCCTTGGGAACTTCAGGTCAAGGGTCAGGCTCCTTGTAGAGCAGTCTGTCTTCTCTGTTTTGTGGTTATTGATTACACTTCTAATCCCTATTCAGGTGACTTGCAAAGGTATGTTATCGATTTCAGAGGATTGGATACAGATATATATACTAAAAAAAATCTTTAGCAGAGCAAATTTATTACATGGAGTTGAGGGGTCAAAATGGCACGCTAGTTGGTGAGGCACCTGTGGCTCAACAGGCTAAGGCGCCAGCCACGTACACCTGAGCTGGCGGGTTTGAATCCAGCCCGGGCCTGCCAACAACAATGACGGCTGCAACCAAAAAATGGCCGGGAGTTGTGGCGGGCACCTGTTGTCCCAGCTACTTGGGAGGCGGAGGCAGGAGACTTGCTTCAGCCCAGGAATTGGAGGTTGCTGTGAGCTGTGATAACACAGCGCTCTATCCAGCTCTATCCAGGGTGACAGCTTGAGGCTCTGTCTCAAAAAAAAAAAAAAAAAAAAAATGGCATGCGAGTTGCAATCATGAAGTTTGCTGTTGGACAGGACCAAAACGAACATCCTGGATTTACTACTTTACTGGAGTACTCTGAGCAAGATGGTTTACTTCCCTAAGTCTTAGCTTCTCTTTCTACAAAATGAGGATGATCTCAGCTTTACAGGGAAGCTTTGAAGATTACTGAGATTGGAATGCTCCCTGTTACCCCCAGGGTGGGACCTGATCCTTGTTTACAGGGACCCAGTCTTCTCTGTCCTGACCTCCTCCCATTCCTCTGTGCTCTGGAGAGTGTCTGTTAACCACTCTGCCCACCCTTGTTGATACGACCCACTGTCTCCCACTGCAGAGCAGGAGAGCTTGCCAGCGGGGTAATTTGTCCAATGATTTCATTTATTTCATATCACCTTTAAAGTAAGTGGTTCTGAGTGGTGGGTGTTACAGAACATGGGACAGGACAGGTGTCTCACAGAAATGTGCATGAAAGATAACAGACTTCTTTTGTTGGGGGAAATGGATGGGCTTCAAGCACTATGTGAATCTCCTTTTCTCCTATTTCTTCTACTTTACCAGGGCCTTCCACTCAGTTTTAGTACTAAAGTCATTTTCCAGTCCGTGCTCCTGAGTAACTGTTCCGCTTGTTTCCTCATTTGTAAATTTGTTCCTCTCCTGGGAGAATGTTGGAGGTAATAAGGATCATAAAGAAGACTTGGCATGCAAATTATAAATAAAATCAATAAAAATATGATGGAATGACGCTTTTGAATTCTCCTTCTAAGATTATTAGCTCTTTTCTTTTTTTTTTTTTTAATGGAGAGAAAAATGCAAATGTGATGCTAATTGTGAAGATCCATCTGTTATACTTAAAGTACCACAGGAAAAAAAAGCCTGGACAGAAAGCTCTTCCACAATGCTTTGCCATCTCTGAAGACTCATTTCCACCCTGCCATTTCAGACAAACTTTGGTGTCCTCTAAGGAAGCATGTCTTCTTAAAAGACTCTCCGTTGCCGTTTGAAGAGGCCAGGTTATTCTGACACACCAATCTTTTTTTTTTTCTTTTATTCTGCTATACCAAATATGTACTTAGTGGACAAGTGAATAATTATTTGGAAAGTAATTGAGTAAATTAGGAAAAGCCAAATTTAGGTAACTATCAACCCCTTAGTACTTGTTCAGAATATCTGTTTGTTTTAATACCCTGCCTAACAAGACATTCTGAAGGATATTTTAACAAAGATTTATTGAAATCTGTTCTCTACTAGTACTGAGCACTCTCCCGGTAATTTTGTTCACGTCCAGTTTAGTACCTGGGTGAGTAATTAATCTGACTTCTCTCCTCTGTGTTTTTTCCTTTGTAAAGTCAAAAGAGTTATTTTCAATAAGTCTTTACAAGTTCCAGAGTTAAAGAACCTAACTTTGCTAAAGCCCCAAATCCCCGTTCTTTCTTTTGTGTGCTATGACATTATAGCCTGAAGACAGAGATTTATAAGGTGTTGGTGTAAGGGGACTTACCACTTTCTCCTGCTGTAACACAATACCAGTGTTGAGTAATTTACAGACAATAGATGTTTAATTGGGTGACAGTTCTGGAGGCAGGGAAGTCGATGGGGCAGATGAGGTTTTGCTACATCATGATAAGGCAGAAAACATCACACAGAAAAAATGTGCACAAGGGAGGGTAAGAGAGGACTGAGCTCGCTTTTGTAACAAACCCACTCTCAGTAGCAAACGCCACTCAGGAAGGCAGGACCGAGGCCCCTGTAAGGGCCCCACCGCTCAACACTGCTACGGGGGATTCAGTTCCCAGCACGTGAACGTTGGGGGCACATTCAAACTGTAGCACTGGCCCACCAAATTCACGCCCTTCTCACATGTTAAACATGTTCATTTTCTCACAATAATTCCCAAAGTCCTAATTTGTTCCAACAACAACTTGAAAGTCCCAAGTCCAGCTTTTTATCTAAATCAGATATGAGTGGGGCTCAAGGCGCATTCATCCTGAGGCAGACTTCTCCAGCTGTGGGTCTGTGAACTTCCAGAACACAGTGGAGGACAGGCCTGAGATTGCAGGGTGGGGGTCAGAGGGCAGCGCTTTGGCCCCCGCAGCTTCCCCAGGCTGGAGCTGCACACTGGCAGCCTGATCCTTCTGTGGTTTTCGGGCTGCCCCATTCTCCTGGCCCCACTAGCTCTTGTTCTCATGGGGACTCCCTGCAGTGGCTTTGCCCCTGTGACAAATCTTTGCCTAGGCTCCCAAGCCACTGTTCACAACATCCTTTGAAATCTAGATGGAGGCTGCCGTGGCCGCACAACTCCTGTGTTCTGTGTGCCTGCAGAACCAGCTGCGTGTGGACGTTGCCTAGACTTATGGCTTGTACCTTCTGAAGTGGCAAACCACATTTGGGCCCACTTGAGCAGCCAAGGGGTGCTACCCCAGAGTTCAGGGAGCAGAGTGCCAAGGCAGCTCAGCACCGTGAATGTTGGGGCCCCACAAGTGAGGACCTCCCTGGACATCTTATTTCCAAGGTCCTAGTTTGCCCTGGATTTCTCTGAAATGCCGTGTGGATCATTCTCAAATTATCTTGATGAATAGAACCTGGCTGTCTTCTAGCCATATTAATTTCTTTAGCAAATGGTTACTTGGCCACACACACCCTTAGCATTTCCTCCCAAACTCACTTTTTTAATGTTTACATGGCCCGACTGAGAGTTTCCATATTTTTCCATTCTACTTCCTTTTAAATGATAAATTCCAATTTTAAATAATTTCTCTTTAAATCACTTCTCTTTTCTTTCATTTTACTTTAATGCTTTGCTGGGGAGGTATTTTTTCTACCAGTTATCCTGGGTCATCACTCTTAGGTTCTACCTTCCCCAGAGTCCTGGGGCACCGCACAATTCCACCAAGTTCATTACAACTGTACAGCAAGAAGAGGGTGGCCTTTGCTTCAAATGTGGGCAGAGCTAAGACCATTCAGAATGCCCTGAACACATTATATCAGCCTTCAGTTGGGCAAAATCATCTCACACAAAGCCTATTTTATAGTCAGTTGTTGAATATCTCATATGAATATTGTACTAAAAGTGAAAAACAGAATTGTTTCATAGGCACTCAAAGCATTCTTTCTATTGAATGTGTATTTCTTTTGCACCATTGTGAAGTTGACAAATTAAGTAGAAGACCATCTGTATCTTGTTTCTCATTTCCATCTGACACTTCACTAAAATGGCCTTTATACTCCATATTTCTACCAACATTGTGATCACAACTACTTAAATAATCCCAAAGAAGGTTGGGGCTCTCCCTGTATCTCTTGTCTTCTTATAAATCCTCACCAGGATTGTCTTTAATGCTCCATTCATGTTAACCCCCTCCTTCTGTGATTGACTTACTCTCATGATGTCTTTACTCCATTTTTTTTTTTTTTTTGTAGAGACAGAGTCTCACTTTATCGCCCTGGGTAGAGTGCCGTGGCATCACACTGCTCACAGCAACCTCCAGCTCTTGGGCTTAAGTGATTCTCTTGCCTCAGCCTCCCGAGTAGCTGGGACTA
>CAUYON010043361.1:0-19917 GCA_963573935.1 Arctocebus calabarensis | reverse complement strand
CCTGTAGTCCCAGCTACTTGGGAGGCAGAGGCAAGAGACTCGCTTGAGCCCAGGAATTGGAGGTTGCTGTGAGCTGTGATGCCACAGCACTCTACCCAGGGTGACAGCTTGAGGCTCTGTCTCAAAAAAAAAAAAAAAAATTGAAAGAAATTTAAAACAATATCATTGACAGTACCTAAAAAAAATGGTTAAGTATTTATCTCACAAAATATGTAGAGGATTTATATGTTGAAAACTCTGAGATCCTTATTAAAGAAAAATTAAAAAAACAAATAAATGAAGAGAAATATTTAGCTCATGGATTAGAAAACTCAGCAAAGATGTTACTTTTCCCCAAATTAAGATACAAGTTTTTCACAGTATTTTTCCTAGAAAAACTACAGGAGTATTTTTTCTACATATTAACATTCTTAGTCTAAAATTATATGGTTAGTTGAGAAAACTAAAATAGCTATACAATTAAAAAATAAAGTGAGAGAAATAACTCTACCCATTGTTAATGCTTATTACTGTGTAGTTCATTAATGTAGACATAATGCTATTGGTGGAGGGAAATAGAGAACATAGAAATCAATTGAATAAAATAGAGCTCCCAAATAGACTCACAGAAGTATAGCCAACTGCATTTTGATAAATATACAAACACAGTTTAATAGAAAAAAATAATCATTCAACCAACAATGATTAGACATCCGCCACCCCACACATACAATCCTTGGTATAAACATCATGTGTTATAAAAAAATTAACTCAATATGTGTCACAAATATAAATATAAAAGGCTTGGAGGAGGATGTGACTATGAGCGATATTATCTGGAAGTTCTTGTAATCATTTAAGTATCCTATTAGCGATGATGGTTAAATGAATACCTACACATGTGATAAAAGTTGATAGAAATACACACATATGCACATATACACAATGCAGAGAAAAGCATTAAATATTGGTGAAATGTGGGTGACAGGTACATAGAAACTGTTTTCAATTTTAAAACTTTTTAAAAAATTCAGATTAATATGAGGGTACAAATGAATAGTTTTCATTGTTTGTGTTTCTAAGGTAAAGTTCAAGTTGTAGTTGAAGTAGTTGAGTTCTTCATCCTGGGAATGTGCTGTTTATTCTCACAACATGTCCATCACCTGAGAGCTTACCTATCCTCCCTTCTTTCCCTTTCTGTCCTCCCTTCCCATATTTGAATACATTTGTGTTATTTTCTCATGTGAGCATGTAGATGTTTACCTATTAGATTCATATCAGTATTGAGCACATTGGATACTTATATTTCCATTCATACAATACTTTGCTAAGTATTTCATATTAGTATTGAGCACATTGGATACTTACATTTCCATTCTTACAATACTATTCAGCTATAAAAAGGACAGATATTTTACATCTTTTTATGGAGTTGAACCCCATATAGGTAAGTAAAAGGATGTAAAATCTCCATCCTTTTTATAGCTGAATAGTATTCCATAGTGTGTGTGGGTGTGTGTGTGTGTAAGTTTATTTCAAAATGAAAGTTCAAAATGTAAATTTATTATGTCTAGGAAGGGTAACTAAATATAGTATAATATTAAAGGAAAAGTAGAATGGAAAAATTAATGTAATAAAATAAAGTGGATTACAAATAAGATGAAATGAGATAAGGAATAAATTGGAAAATGAAATAAACTATGGATTGTCAAATAGAATAAATGAGCATTGGAAAAAAGCAATGGAATCTGAAATGAGATACAAGAAGAGTTATGGACTAGAAGAGGAAATGGAATTCATTATATTATGAAATACAGAATGGAGCTAAATATGAAGTCGAATGAAATATAGATTGGAAATGTATGGGAGGTAGACAGGCTGATCTCTTGGAAGCCCCTCCCATCCATGGTAAAGAACGAAAGTAGCCCATCCCTAGAGCTCCTTATCAAAAATGGATGAAAGAAGCACAGAGACAAACCAGACAGGATAATGTCTTCAAGACCATACCTATATCGAGAATCAGCTGGCCAGCAAGCTGAGTCCTTTGAAATCCTGATTGGCAGTTAAATTAAGGAAACTGGTTTGTCTGAACTGCCGAGGTGAAATTTGTTTTCCCCTCCCCCTTCCTGAATGTATTGACAATTTATTGCTCTATAATAAATACTTTGTCTTAATCCTGTACCTAAACTTCTGCCAAACTTGGGATTCTTTTTTTCCTACCTTTGAATTTTGACAGCTTTGCATACTTTCACTAATGCTTTGTCTTAGAAATCAATAAGCGATTTCTAATGAATTGGATCACTGTTGCATTATGTCAATTTACCATTGGGTGCATGAGACAATGTACACTTCTCCAGAATTCTCAGACTTTATGCATTAAATTGGCATGAAGTCTCCTTTTGCTTCATTGTTGTCTACCTTGTCAAACTGCAGTCTGATCCGGGTCACCAGAGAACCCCAACAGAAATTGAAGAAAATGGATTAGAAAATGGAATAAGGTATAATTTAAAATGAAAAAAAATTAAATGAAAAATATAGCAGAATGGTATATGAAATTAAATGGAAAAATTCATAGAAACATGATAAAAGGGAAAAGTATATAGAATGTATAAGATGAAATGTAAGATGTCTGAAATAGATTATGGGATATAAACTGAGATAAAAACTTCTGTGTAATATGAAATTGAATTAATATGAACAGGAACTGAATCAAATGTGGACTAGAAAAAATGGATAAACTGGAAATTTATTTATTTATTTATTTATTTATTTAATATATATATTTTTGCAGTTTTTGGCCTGGCTTGGGTTTGAATCCACCACCTCCGGCATAGGGGGCCAGAGCTCTACTTCTTGGAGCCACAGGCGCTGCCCTAAACTGGAAATTCAAATTAAATGGAATGAAATTATGTAATTGATTGTAAATTAGAATGGAAAATGGAATTTGTTATGGCCCAAATTACATACTATAATTGAATATGCAATAGCCATAGGCGGAGGAAATGAATGACATAGAAATAAAAATTAAATGTAATGGAACATGGGTTGGAATACAAAATAGATTTTATTATGTTATGAATAAACACAGAATAAAATATGGAAATTAAACAAAAAATTAGAAAATAATACTGTGGATGGAATGAAAAATTGAATAAAAATAGAAGAAATTAACATGTAAAATTGAGTGTAATATACCATAGAAATGGATATGAAATAAAATATATAAAAATTCAAAACAAATAATATATGTATGAATAAAATTCTATGAATTATCAAATTAAACATTAGTAAGTGTAGATTGTAATGGAACCTAGGGTTTATCTAAGCATGAAATAAAAGATTGAATGCAGTAGAAAATAAAAAACATATATATAGAATATGCAATACAAAATAATGACATGAACTGATATTAAATGGAAAGCAAACAAAATGAAATATGGAATGCAATAAAACTTCACATGGAAATATAATGTATATGTTATATATAATAATATAGTCAGCCCTCCATATCTGTGGGGATTCAACTAACCTTGTTACAAGCACTTTTAAAAAATGGATGTATCCCTTCCTGTAAAAATGAATAAATAAATAAATAAATAAAAATAAAAAATAAAAATTGATGATTGTTTATGTATTAAATATTTACAGACTTTTTCTTGTCATCATACCCTACACCATACAACATAACTATTATTTAGATAGTATTTATGATGCATTAGGTAATATCAGTAATCAAGAGCCAATTTAAATTGCATATTGTTAGTTGCATAATGTAAATGCAAATACTACACTATTTTATATAGAATATTTGAAGATTTATAAATTTTGGTATCCACAGGAAGTTCAGGAACCAATACCCCACCAACACTGAGGAAGAACTATGAATGGAAAATGCAAAGAAGAATGCAATAAATTACAAAATTGAGAGAAAATGGATTGAAAGGTAATAAAAGTAATTATTTGGTTGAATGAATGATGAATGGAAAAAATGAAGACTATAAATCATGAAATAAAATTCATGATGATATTGAATAGAATATGGTTTTAAGTGAATAAAGAAATTTATTAGGAAAGAGAGAATAAAATGTAATTTGGGAAAAGTGGACTATACATAGGAAAAAATGTAATAAAACAAAATATGAAAAGAAGTAGAACAGAATAACAATGTGAAATTAAATGAAATAATCTATGGGAATGCAACAGAATACCATTAGAATTTTAATGGAAAATACATTCAGAAATGGAATAATGTGCACTAGACTAAGGGAAAGAATACCAGAAATTGAATCACTATAAAATGGAATGGGATAGAAATTGTACATGAGATTGAAATGAAATGAAAATAGGAGTGATATCTAATATAATATAAAAATGTGAGAAACAGGTACAGGTATAGAATACATCATAGAAATAATTTGGAATTTTACATTGAATTAAATTACATAGAAAATCAGATAAGTTATAGAAAAATATGGAATAAATTGTAGAATATAGATTAAAAGGAATGAAATATGGAATACAATGGAATGTGAGGTAGGAGGAAATGTAGATTAAAGAATTAAATGATGATTCAAGAGGCAAGATGGCTGACTGAAGCCAGCTTTTAGCAGAAGCTCCCATCCAGAGAGATAAATAATGGCCAGAACCAACCCAATAAAGCTGATGATCGGGATGGTTTCATATCATCCCTACTGCGGCAAGCTGGGATTCCAAGGAAGCAAATTTCAGGTACAAAACCCATCACAAAGAGGACAAGAATCCTTCCCCTCCACCCCAAGAGAGTGGCTTGCTGTAACATCTCTACAAGCAAGTAGTGAACAGAAGACCTCCTATTTCACCACACAGAAGAGAGCAGCTAAAGACCAGGACTCCTTCTCTAGAGAGATCCCACTGCAACCCCAGGAAGTCTCTTGCCCAGAATAAAAGTTGAATAAATATTTTCCCTGCCTTTCTGAACTCTCAATCCACCCTGCTCCCCTCTTCTGGCAGTCTTGAAACCTACCCCCTGCAGAATCCAGAGTGTCTGGCAGATTTTTTGCTAGGGTGGGGCATCGCTTGAGCTGTGGGGCAGCTGTGCTAAAACTATAACTCTAGTGGAAGCAGGGAGTAGCAAGAGAAAGAAGAATTGCCCCATGCTGAGAAACTGCATACTTAGACCTGTGATGCCAAACAGGGACTGCTCACTGCCAGTATTCTGCTTGCTCCTCCACCCAAGCGGCACTGGTGGCAACCCCCCACCAGCAGCTGCCTGCTCCTCCAACCCATCAGCCATACCCCAGACAGCAGCAGCGCCACCCCTGACTGTGGCATGGCTCCACAGACCCTCAGCAGCACATTCCTACTGGGGTCAAGTTTGAGAGAGACACTTCCTCAATTTTGTGGAACATGGAGGGAGCCTGTACTCCCCCTGTACGGGTTTCAGAGGAGATGTGTGACCAGGGCAGTGGCATGGTCTCTGAAGGAGAGTGATCACACTCTGTGATGATAACACACAGCTAGGTATGGATGCAGATGGAACATTCCCCAGTTTCCAGTGAACACTGGAGGGAATCAGTCCGGAACTCCTCCTGCCTATAGGTTGCACAGAGAGATGGCCTGATTGTGGAGGAATTGACTAACCTTTGGTTCAAGCTCAAATACCTAGTCTACTTGAATATTAGAGAGAACTGGGCCACAGCCCAGAGGGGTTACCAGTGGCTGGGTGTGGTGAAGGTTCAAGGTGGGGAAGGAGGCAACAGCTCCCCTAGACTAATTCTCTTGCTGGGCGGGCCTTTGTGACACCACGGAGCACCAAAGAGAGTCACACTTGAGCTGCCAGTGGAACCCTGCTGTCCAGTTGCTAGAGACCTTTTGAACTCTCCCACTTGATCTGTGTTTGTGCTAACCATGATAATTGGTTGGAACTCTTGATATGGGCCTAATCACTGGGGGAACTTTCAAGGTTATACCATGGTTGTTTTGTAATGGGAGGGTTTCATTCTCCTCTTCCAGTTGTTGCCTGTGGGTGGAGAGGGGTCTTAGTTGCTTGTATTTCTCCACAGCTGAGATTTCAACCCAAAGTCACTGATTCACTTAGGATTGGACAGAGTCTAGTTGAATATAATACAGAGCCACCGAGACCCATCACACCAAGCAGGTCCCCAGAGTCTCAGGCTGTAGTACTGAATGGGACCTTTGTAAAGCTGTAGAGTAAAAGTCATAGTTACCAGTCCCAACTCTTTGCTAAAGGGCTGATTAATTACAATTCCAGGAGCCCTCAATTCAATATCACCTTACCAGCTTTTTGAGCCAAAAGGTGAGCAATAACCTTTGGGGTTGAATCAGTGGAAAAACTCTGGCAACATGAATAATCAGAGTAGATCAACTCCCCCAAGGTACAGCAAAGAAGATGAAACCAAAGATCTCATTCATAAACAAATGGCTGAGGTGTCAGAAATCAAGCTCAGAATTTGGATGGCAAATGAGATTAACAGAATAGAAGTCAAGTTGGAATTAGAAGTTCAAAAAGTAATTCAAAAGTTATCTCAAGAATTCAATGAATTTGGGCAGCATCTATGGCTCAGTGAGTAGGGCACTGGCCCCATATACTGAGGGTCATGTGTTCAAACCCAGCCCTGGCCAAATTGCAACAAAATAAAGCTGGATGTTATGGCAGGTGCCTGTAGTCCCAGCTACTCAGGAGGCTAAGGCAAGAGAATCACCTAAGCCCAGGAGTTGGAGGTTGCTGTAAGCTATGATGCCATGGCACTTTACTGAGGGCAACAAAGTGAGATTCTGTCTCAAAAAAAAAAAAAAAGAAAGAAAGAAAGAAAGAAAGAAAGAAAGAAAGAAAGAAAGAAAGAAAGAAAGAAAGAAAGAAAGAAAAGAATTCAATGAGTTCAAAGACAAAATTACCAAAGATTTTGACAAGTTGAGGCAAGAATTTGCATCCCGCAAAGACTTGAGAAATACAGTAGAATCTCTCAGTAATAGAATGGAGCAGGAAGAAGAAAGGATCTCTGACACTGAAGATAAAGCTTTTAAACAATCCCAAATGCTCAAAGAAGAAGAGAAGTGGAGAGCAAATACAGATCATTCCCTGAGGGAGTTGTGGAAACACTCCCAAAAAGCAAACTTTGATATTATAATAATTCCTGAAAGTGGTGAGGATGTTCCAAAAGGCACAGATGCTCTACTCCAAGAGATAATTGAGGAAAACTTCCCAAACATGTCAAGAGATACTGAAATTCAGATAACACACACTTTCAGAAACCCAGTATGACTCAATCCAAATAATGCATCTCCTAGACACATTGTAATTAACTTTGCCAAAGTTAATATGAAGGAAAAAATTCTGAAAGCAGCCAGAAATAAGAAAATCATAACCTACAAGGGGAAGAATATTAGAATGACTGCGGATTTCTCAGCTGAAACTTTCAAGCCAGAAGATGGTGGTCATCAACCTTCAATCTTCTAAAACAAAAAAGCTTTCAGGCCAGGATCCTATGTCCAGCTAAACTAAGTTTCATTAATGATGAAGAATTCAAATACTATAATAACATACACACATTGAAGAAATTTCTCACGTCTAAACCAGCTCTTCAGGAAATTCTCAGATCATTCCTCCACAAAGACGACCACAATGCTCTACCACTGAAGTAAACTCACCCAGAATTTTTTTATTAAAACCTAACTTCCATAGTGGCAAAACGATTAAAAATGTCCATTGGTCTTTCAAAAAACTTGTCACTGAAAATACTACCGGGGTTATCAATGCTCTCAATTAACATGAATGGCTTAAATTGTCCTCAAAAGAGACACAGGTTGGCTGACTGGATACAAAAATTCAGGCCAGAAATCTGCTGCATACGAGAATCTCATATTAACTTAATGGATAAATATAAACTCAGAGTAAAGCGATGGACATCTGTAATCCAGACAAATGGAAATCAGAAAAAAGCAGGGGTTGCAATTTTATTCAGAGATACATTAGGCTTTAAACCAAAAATCCTAAGGAAAGACAAGGATGGTCACTTCATATTTGTTAAGAGAAACACTCAACATGATGAGATGTCAACTATTAACATTTATGTGCCCTACCAGAATGCTCATCAATTTATAAGGGAGACCTCAACAGACATGAACAATTTGATATCTTCTGGCACCATAGTACTCAGAGATTTTAACACCCCTTTGGCAGTGTTGGATAGATCCTCCAATAAGAAACTAAGCAAAGAAATTTTGGACTTAATCTTAACCATACAACAATTGAATTTAATAGACTTCTACAGAACATTTCATAGTAAGAAAACTGAATACATATTCTTCTCATCAGTCCATGGAACATCCTTCAAAATTGATTACATCTTAGGTCGTGAGGCTAACCTCAACAAATTAAAAGAATAGAAATTATTCCTTGTATTTTCTTGGATTATCAGGGAATAAAAGTTGAACTCAGCAATAACAAGAATATGTATACTCATACAAAGACGTGGAAACTAAGTAACCTTATGCTGAATGATAGCTGGGTCATAGATGAGATTAAGAAGGAAATTATCAAATTTTTAGAAGAAAACAATAATGAAGACACAAATTATCTGACCTGTGGGATACAGTCCTAAGAGGGAAATTTATAGCATTGCAAGCCTTCCTCAAGATAATGGGAAGAAAGGAAGTTAAAAAAAATTAATGGTACATCTAGGGCATTCTCTGTGGCTCAAAGGAGTAGGGCACCAGCCCCATATACTGGAGGTGGTGTGTTCAAATCTGGCTCCAGTCAAAAAAAACAAAATGCTGCAAAATAATAATAATAATAATAATAATAATAGGACATCTAAAGCAACTGGAAAAACAATATTCCAACCCCAAACCAAGCAGAAGAAAAGAAAAAAGCAAAATTAGAGCAGAATTAAATGAAATCAAAACCAAAAGAATTGTACAAAAAGTCAATGAATTTAAAAAGTTGGTTTTTGAAAAACTCAACAAAATTGATAAAACTTTGGGTAGTCTAACAAGAAAAAGAATCTTAAAATCCCTAATATCATCAGTCAGCAATGACAAAGGCAAAATAACTGCAAACACCTCAGAAAATCAAAGAATCTTTAATGAATACTTCCAAAAACTCTATTTTAAAATATCTGAAAATACGAAGAAAGTTCACCAATACTTGGAAGCCCACCCCCGTCCTAGACTTAACCAAAAAGAATTGGAAATATTAAACATACCTATCAAGTCCAGAAATAGCATCAACTATATGAAATCTACCAAAAAGAGGAGTCTGGGACCAAAT
This sequence comes from Arctocebus calabarensis, assembly GCA_963573935.1. Taxonomy (NCBI): domain Eukaryota; kingdom Metazoa; phylum Chordata; class Mammalia; order Primates; family Lorisidae; genus Arctocebus; species Arctocebus calabarensis. The sequence continues at coordinate 10,670 of CAUYON010043361.1, read as the reverse complement.
GGATTCACATCAGAATTCTACCAAATCTTTAAAGAGGAACTAGTACCTATATTATTTAACCTTTTCCAAAATATGGACAAAAAAGGAATACTTCCTAACACATTCTTTGAAGCAAATATCGCCTTGCTCTCCAAACCAGGAAAAGACCCAACAAGAAAAAAAAGTATAGACCAATATCTTTAATGAATACACATGCAAAAATATTCAATAAGATCCTAGCAAACATAATCCAGCAACACATCAAAAGAATTATACACCAGGACCAAGTTGGTTTTATCCCAGAATCTCAAGGTTGGTTTAATATACATAAATATAAATACAATACATCACATAAACAAAATAAAAAAACAAAGAACATATGATTCTCTCAATAGATGCAGAAAAAGCTTTTGACAGTACCCAGCATTGTTTTGTGATCAAACTCTTAAGATAATAGATATAGAAGGGACATTTCTTAAACTTAAATAGGTATAGAAGAGGCCATCTACAGCAAACCCACAGCCAATAGCATATTGAATAGAGTAAAATTGAAATCATTTACACTCAATCAGGTACCAGGCAAGGTAGACCATTCTCTTCACTGCTATTTAACAATGTAATGGAAGTCTTAGCCATCACAACCAGGCAATAGAAGGTGATTGATAGTATCCAAATAGGATACGAGTAGATCAAACGTTCACTCTTTGCAGATGATATGATTGCACACCTGAATAACCCCAGGAACTCAACTACAAAACTATTAGAGGTGATCAAGGAATACATTAACATCTCAGGTTAAAAAATCAATACTCAAAAATCTGTAGCCTTTATATATACACCAACATTAGTCAAGCTGAAAAAACAGTCAAGGACTCTATTCCTTTTACAGTAGTGCCAAAGAAGATGAAATATTTGGGAGTATACCTAACAAAAGACAGGAAAGATCTTTATAAAGAGAACCATGAATCTCTGATACGAGAAACAGCTGAACATATTAAAAAAATGGAAAAACTCATGGCTGGGAAGAGTCAACATTGTTAAAATGTCCATACTACCCTAAGCAATATACAATTTTCATGCAATCCCTATTAAAGCACCACTGTCATACTTTAAAGACCTTGAAAAAATAATATTGCATTTTATATGGAATCAGAAAAAATATCAATTAGCCAAGACATTATTCAGAAATAAAAAACAAATCAAGAGGAATCATGCTACCTGATCTCAGAGTATACTATAAATCTATAGTGATCAAAACAGCATAGCACTGGCACAAAAACAGAGAGGCAGATGTATGGAACAGGATAGAGAACCAAGAGATTAACCCAGCTACTTATCATCATTTGATCTTTGATAAGCCTATCAAAAACATTCAGTGGGGAAAAGATCCCTTATTTAACAAATGGTGCTGAATGACCTGGCTGGTGACCTATAGAAGACTGAAACTGGACTCACATCTTTCACCATTAACAAAAATAGATTCGCACTATATAAAAGACTTAAACTTAAGACATGAAACTATAAAAATACTAGAAGAAAGTGCAGGGAAAACTCTTGAAGTAATCGGCCCGAGCAAATATTTTATGAGGAGCCCCCTCCCTGGGCAATTGAAGCAACACCAAAAATACATTACTGGTTCCTGATCAAACAAAAAAGTTTCTGCACAGCCAAGAACACAGTACATAAAGCAAGCAGATAGCACTCAAAATGGGAGAAGATATTTGCAGGTTATGTCTCTGACAAAGGTTTGATAACCAGAATCCACAGAGAACCCAAATGTATTAGCAAGAAAAGAACAAATGATCCCATCTCCTTGTGGGCAACAGAAGTGAATAGAAACCTCTCTGAAGAAGACAGGCACATGGCCTACAGACACAGCTATGATTTAATAATTGAAAAAAAAAATGCTGAGTGGAACTGATACTCAGGGCTACTGTCAAAACCCCACAAAAGGGTGGTGGTCCCCTGTGCTGATGCCTTTGAAAATTCTATTCTGTATGTCTTGTCTCTTTGTGTCTCATCATTGTTTCTAACTTTATATTTTTTTCAGACAGACACCAACAAATCCACAGGTCTTCATGAACCTGTGGGGTTGGCAGGACCCCAACACAATGAGCCAGCCAGCCACTTCAGTGTGCCACTTCAGTGGTGAATTAAATCCCTTGAAGTTTACTGAGAGTATTGGCAAGTGTGGTAGAATATTATTCATCTTGTTATGGGAAAGTCTGTTGTGTAGTTTGATCCTTTGCACCATTGTGGAAGCTAAGTTTTGGCCTTTGGTTTCTAGGTGATTACATTGGTGGTGGTCCATTGTGGTGTGTTGTGGTGTGATTGAGAATAGATCTAAGTATTTCCTGTAGAGCTGGTCTTGTGACAAATTTCCTCATTGTTTTTATATCCACAAAAGATTTTATTTCACCATCAAGTTTCAAGTTTAGTTTACCACGATACATAATTCTGGGCTGACAATTATTTTGTTTAGGGATATTGAAGTTGGATGACCATGCTTATCTGGCTTGGAAAGTTTTAGTTGGAAAATCTATTGTCATACTAATGGCTCCTCCCCTGTAGGTCAGTTGGCTCTTACTCCTAGCTGCTTGCAAAAATTTCTTCATCATCTTGACTTTCAACAGGTTCATTACAATGTGTCTTGGAGAAGCTCTGTTAGAATTGAGATGCCCTATGGGTTGATATCCATTTGAAATGACAGTGTCAGGATCTTTAGTAATACTTAGGAAATTTTCATTTATGATAGTCTCCAGTAGGGCTTCAGTAACTTTGAGACAATCTTCTTCCCCCTTCAGGGATTACTATTATTCACATGTGTGACTACTTCATGAAGTCTCATAGTTATCTAAGCCCCTGTTATGCTTTCTTTCTCTTCTTTTCTGCTTCTGTAACTACGTGGATTAACTTGAACACTTTATTCTCTAACTCTGTTGTTCTTTCTTATCCATGGTTTAATCTATTTTTAATACTTTCTACTGCATCATTACATTACCTGATTGTATCCTTAATTTCCACCATCTCCTTTCTATACTCTCCATATCTCCCATGAAAGTCTTCGTTCTGTCTTTCCATTTTCTCATCCATTACCTTTATTGTCTTAATCATCCATACTTTAAATTCCCTTTCTGCCAAATACTTTAATTCCTTATAGGAGGAGTCTTCTGTAAAAGGAGCTTCATGGTCCCGTGGAGGAGTTGCTAGTATTTTTTTGTGTGTGTGATGTTTGAAATTTTCAAATTGTTTCCTCCTCATCTGTGATTTCTTCTTGTTCACCTCTTTGTGCTCCTTTTTACTTCTCACTTCCTCCTTTGTTTCAAATTACCTTGTCTTAGAGTTTAGGTGATGAAGAGGCCTCTTGATATGAAGCAAAAAGGAGGAGAAAGGTAAAAATGAGCAGGGAGAAACAAAAGTAAGGGAAAGAAAAAATCAGAAAGAAAAGGAGAGTAAAAAAAAAAGAAAAAAGGGGGAAGGAGGTAACAGAAAACTTAAAAAATAAGAGAGAAAGATGTCAGGAAGAGAGGATGAAAGTGATGGGAAAATGGTATTGATCAGAACAATGATAAGGCCAAACCTGTATCTCAAGGATTTTGAGGGGCTTCTTCAAAATGAGGTGCTCCTTGCCAGCCTGAGTGGAGCCAGATTCTTCCTTTACCAAAAATAGGAAAAGAAGAAAAAGAGCAAAGACAAAAACACAAAAGAAAAATTTTGTAGGTATGAAAATGATATAGAAAAATTCTGCATATAATTGTGCCAAAACTTTCTTCCTAGTGTCAAAAGTAGCAAAGTCTCTTATCCCCCTCGAGCCAGACCTCTGCTGCAGCCTACCTGCCAAACCACAGCTGTGTCACCCCACCACTCAGCAAAAAGAGAAAAAGGAAAAAGAAAGAAAGAAAGAAAAAGAAGTAATGATAAAATAAGAATAGATAAAGGAAATTAAAAATGTCATTGAATCAAATACAGGAGAAAGAGTGAAGTGGGATTAAAACAAGGAGAAAGACAAAGAAAAGGACTAGATATTTTAGCTGCTACAGAAGCGATTTGTGAGGTAGAGATAAGAAAGGTAGAAGAGTCTCTATCCAAAGAGAGAATGTACAGGAGTGTAATAGGGAGAGAGAACAGATGAGGCTAAAGTACTGTAACCTAAAAATAAATGATCCATTTATCTTATTGAAAGTAAAAATGGAAGTTAAGAAAAGAACCAACCAAATTAGTAAGAATACATCAATACAAAAAACACAAAGCTTTAATAAGCAAACTCAGAAACTAACAAAAAAAGGAACAAAAAATAAAAAATAAATACTAACAACAAGAAAAAAGAGAAAAAATAGATAAGAAAATGATATATATATATATACACATATAAGCATATATTTTTATTAAATTATAACAGTGTAGATTAATACATTTATTGGGTACAATGTGCTGATTTGATATACAATGTGGAATGCTTACATCACATTGGCTAACACAACCTTCACTTCACTTATTTATTTGTTGTGTTAAGACATTTACACTGCACTCTTAATAGTTTTGACATATACCATTGCATTATGCACTTTAGGTGAGGTCCCACCAAATACACTTCCTCCTCCCATCCTCCCCACTCCCCCACTCTTCCCTCTTTCTCTCTGAACTATAGTTTAGTTTTATAACTTGTATGAAAATGAACACAATTATATATTGGTTTCATAATACTATGGAATACATTGGTTACTTTTAATTCCAGTCTTGAGATACTTTACTAAAAAGAATATGTTCCAGCTCCATCCAGGTAAATAGAAAAGATGTAAAGTCTTCATCTTTTCATGCCTGCATAGTATTCCTTTGTATACATATACTCAATTTCATAATCTATTCATGTATTGATGGGCACTTGGGCTGTTTCCATGACATGGCAATTATGAATTGTGCTGCAATAAACATTCTGGTGCAAATGTCATTATTATAAAATGAATTTTGATCATCTGGGTGCATACCTAGGAGAGGAATTGCAGGAACAAACGGTAGGTCTACTTTTAGTTCCTTGAGTATTCTTCAAAATCCTTTCCAAATAGGATGAATTAGCTTGCATTCCCACCAAAATTGAAGAAGTGTTTCCTTCTCTCTATATTCATGCCAATATCTATAGTTTTGGGGATTTTTTGATGAGGGCTAATCTTACAGAAATTAGATGATACCCCAAAGTAGTTTTGACTTGCATTTCTCTGATTATTAAAGAAGATGAGTATTTTTTCATGTGTCTGTAGGGCATGCACCTGTTTCTTCAGAGAAGCTTCTGTTCAAGTTTCTTGCCCACATAGAAACGGGGCTATTTATTCTTTTCTTATTGACTAGTTTGAATTCTCTGTGGATTCTAGTTATCAGACATTTGTCAGAAACATAACCTGCAAGAATCTTTTATCATTTTAAGGGCTGTCTGCTTGCTTTACTTATTGTGTTCTTGGCTGTAAAGAAGGTTTTTAGTTTACTCAGATCCCAGTAATACATTTTTGGTTTTGCTTCAATTGCTATGGGGTCCTCCTCATAAAATATTCTCACAGCTCAATTGCTCCAAGCATTTTCCCTGCACTCTCTTCTAGTACTTTTAGAGTTTTATTGTGTTAAGTTTAAATCTTTTATCCAGCGAGAACCAATTTTTGTTAATGGTGAAAAGTGGGGGGTTGGTTTTAGTCTTCTATATGCCTCTAGTCAGTTCACCTGGTACCATTTGTTAAATAAGGAGTTTTTCCCCCCGCTGACTATTTTTGAAAGGCTTATCAAAGATCAAATGACGATAAGTGGCTGGGTTCGTCTCTTGGTTGTCTATTCTGTTCCATGCATCTACCTCTATGTTTTTGTGCAAATACTGGACTGTTTTGATCACTATAGATTTATAGTATAGCCTGAATTATGGTAATGTCATACTTCCTGATTTGTCTTTATCTCTAAGTCATGTATTGGCTATTACAGATTTTTTTCTGATTACGTATAAAAATAAATACTAGTTTTTTCAAGTTCTTCATAGTGTAACATTTGTGTCTTAATAGGGACTGCATTAAATCTGTAGATTGCTTTGGGTAGTATGGACATTTGAACAATGTTGATTCTTCCCATATGCGAGCATGGTATATTTTCCATTTGTTAACATCTTCAGCTATTTCTTTTCTCAGAGTTTCATAATTCTCTTTATAGAGATCTTTCACGTCCTTTGTTAGGAAAGTAATCAGATATTTCATCTTCTCAAGCACTACTATAAACTGGACAGAATCCTTGACTACATCTTCAGCTTGACTATTGTTGGTATATATAAAAGCCACTGATTTATAAGTATTGATTTTGTATCCTGAGATGCTGCTGTATTCATTGAGAACTTCTAAGAGTGTTATAGTTGAGTCCCAGGGGGTTTCCAGCTATAAGATCATATTATCTGTAAAGAGAGAGAGAGTTTGACTTCCTCTAACACCATTTGGATACCCTTGATTGTCTTGTTTTGTCTGATTGCAATGGATAAGACTTCCATTACTATGTTGAATAGCAGTGAAGACAATGGACATCCTTGTGTAGTTCAAAATCTGAGGGGAAAAATTTCAATTTTACTCCATTCAATATTATTGCCTGTATCAGTTTAAGAAATTATCCATATAAGCCTATTTTCTTAAATGCTCTGATCATGAAAGATGCTAGATATTTTCAAAAAGTTTTTCTGCATCAGTTGAGAGAATCATATGGTCTTTGTTTTTTATTTTACTTATGTGATGTAATATATTTATAGATTTAGGTATGTTGAACCAACCTTGTACCCTGAGGGTAAAATGAACTTGATCACAGTGTATAATGTTTTTGATGTGTTGTTGAATTCTGAGTCCCAGGGTCTTATTGAATAGTTTTGCATAGATATTCATTAATGATATTGGTCTATAGTTTTCTTTCTTTCTTGGGTCCATTGCTGTTTTGGAGACCAGGGTGATATTTGTCTCAAAGAATGTTGGGAAGTATTCCTTTTCTTTTCTGTGTTTTGCAAAAGGTTATGGAATATAGGTACTAGTTCCTCTTTAAAGATTTGGTAAAATTCTGATGTGAAGCCATCTGGTCCTGGACTTTTCTTTTGTGGGGGGAATTTTCATATAGTTGATGTTATTTCAGTGCTTTATATAAGTCTATTCAAAATTTTCAATTCTTTCTAGCTGAGTCTAGAATGGTGGCATGCTTCCAGGTATTGCATCATTTCCTATAATTTTCACATTTCTGAGAATAGAGTTTTTCATAGTAATCACTGAAGATTTTTTAATTTCTGAGGAGTCTATTGTTATTTTTCCTTTATCATTTCTGACTTTTAATATTAGAAATTTGACTTTTCTATTTATGATTAGGTTAGCCAAAGGTTTATCAATTTTGTTCATTTTTTCAAATAAACAATTTTTTTTGTTGGTCTTCTGAATAATTCTTTTGCACTCAATTCAATTTAATTCTGCACTAATTTAGGTTATTTCTCTTCTGCTGGCTTTGTGGTTGGAATGTTCTTTATTTTCAAGTTGTTTGTGATGACCCATTAATTTGTTGACTTCCTCTCTTTCTGTTTTCTTGATGAAGGCTTCCAAAACTATAAATTTATCTCATAGGACTGCCTTTGCAGTATCACACTGGTTTTAATAATTTGTGTCTTCTCTATCATTTTGTTCCAAAAATTTGATTTCCTTCTTAATCTCATCTTTGAATGAGCTATCATTCAGAATAAGGTTATTTAATTTCCACGACTTTAAGAGTATGAAGATTTCTTTTGCTATTGAGTTCAACTTTTATTCCATGATGGTCCACGAACATACAAAGAATAATTTCTATTCTTTTAAATTTGCTGAGGTTAGACTTGTATCCTAAATATCACTTTTGGAGCATGATCCATAGGCTAATGAGAAGAATGTGTTTTATTATAAGAATGTGTGTTCAGTTATACATTATGAGAATGTGTGTTCAGTTTTATTAGGATGAAATGTTCTGTATATGTCTGTTATCTCCATATGTTCTAGAGTGAAGTTGAGGTCCATTATTTCCTTGCATAATTTCTTCTTGCCAAACGGGTATTAAAATCTGCAACTATATAGTACAGGAAGATATCAAAATATTCATATCTGTCAGGGTTTACTTTATAAATCGTGGAGCATTCTGGTAGAGTGCATAAATGTTAATTATTGAAATCTCTTCATATTGAGTGTTTACCTTGACAAATATGTAGTGTCTATCATTATCTTTCCTTATCTTTGTTGGTTCAAAACCTATTGTATCTGCAAGTAGAATTGCAACCCTTCTTCTTTCTGCTTTTCCTTTTTTTTTTTTTTGTAGAGACAGAGTCTCACTTTATCACCCTCGTTGGAGTGCCATAGCATCACACAGCTCACAGCAATCCCCAACTCCTGGGCTTAGATGATTCTCTTGTCTCAGTCTTCCAAGTAGCTGGGACTACAGGAGCCTGCCACACGCCCGGCTATTTCTCTGTTTTTGCAGTTCAGCTGAGGCCAGGTTTGAAGCCACCACCTTCGGTATATGTGGCTAGCACTCTACTTGATGAGCCACAGGCGCCACCCCTGATTTTTATTTGCCTGCATTATGGATGTCATCCCTTCTCCCTGAGTCTTTTTTTTATTATTCAAGGTAAGTGAGACTCCTGTATGCAACATATATCTGGCTTGAGTTTTTGGATTCAGTCAGCCAACCTATGCATCTTTAGAAGCCAAGTTCAGTTATTCACATTAATTGATAGAATTGAGAAGCATGATAGTGTTTGGGGTATCATATTTTTCAAATTTCCAGTGGATATTTTTAATCCTTTCACCATGATGGAAGTTAATTTTATTGAAAAATTTCTGGGTGAGTTTACTTTGGTGGTACATCATTGTGCTGATATAATGGAGGATGGGTCTGAGAATATCTTGGAGATATTGTTTAGTTATGGTAAATTTTTTTAACATGTGTAAGGTTATAAAGTATTTGATTCTTCCATCACAAATGAAACTCAGTTTAGCCTGATACAGGATCCTTGGCTGAAATTTGTTTTGTTTTTGGCGTTTTAAGGTTGATGACCATCCTGGCTTGAAAAGTTTTGACTGAGAGATCTGCAGTCATTCTAATATTCTTCCCATTGTAGTTTACATTTTTCTTACACCTGGCTGCTAGCAGAATTTTGTCCTTCATCTTAACTTTTGTAAAGTTAATTACAATGTGTTTAGGAGATGCTGTATTGTGGGGGTCCTCAAACTATGGCCCACGGGCCACATGCGGCCCGCCAAGTGTTTTTGCCTCCGTTGCCTTAACAGCAGACTCATTCCGAGATTGCAAAATCTGTTAGCAGAAAAACCATTGGTTGCATTCCCAAACAAAACATGTGTGGATTCACTGGAAAAGTTGCAAAAGAGGTTCCAATTTAGATTTAAAGAGCTTCATCTCCATGAACAGGACATACAGCTTTTCCTTAACCCATTTTCTATTGACATTGAAAATATGAAGGTCAGTCCCTGAAGTCGCCGCCCGGTCCACCCTTCTGCAAGCTGCTCTGGTGCCACCTCGGCCAACGTCTTCAGCAGGTGGGAGCCAGGCACTGACGGGTGCAGTAGGAGCAGCCAAGAGTTCCTGCGGCTCCAGCTCCGGCTCCAGCTCTGCACCAGCGGCAGCTTTTCGGCTTCTCCATGGGGCTGGTCTATGGCTCCCCGATGCTCTAAAAACATTTCCACTGTTGCTCAGAGGACACACGCAGTGGGATTCAGAATTCCTGGAGAATTGCCTTTGTGAGAAGCTAGAAGTATTTGTTTAAATTCCTTCTCTTAGTTTTTCAAATAAATATCAAGAAACCAGGAACAACCTTAGTAAATGAAGAGTTTGACTGGCACTTGCTTGATGAAGGTTTTACTGCCAAGGATATTCTGGACCAAAAAATCAATGAAGTCTCCTCTTCTGATGATAAGGATGCCTTCTATGTAGCAGACCTCAGAGATGTTCTGAAGAAACACCGAAGATGCCTAAAAGCTCTTCCTCGTGTCTCTCCCTTTTATGCAGTCAAATGTATTGACAGTAGAGCCATTGTGAAGACCCTCACTGCCATTGGTATAGGATTTGACTGTGCTAGCAAAACTGAAATACAATAGGTGCAAAGTCTTGGGGTGCCTCCAGAGAGAATTATCTATGCAAATCTTTGTAAACAAGTGTTTCAAATTAAGTACACTGCCAATAATGGGGTCCATATGAAGACTTTTGACAGTGAAGTCAAGTTGATGAAAGTTGCCAGAGCACATGCAAAGGCCAAGTTGGTTTTGCAGATTGCCACTGATGATGGGAAGCAGTCTGTGGACTCAGTGTTAAATTTGGTGCCACACTCAAAACCAGCAGACTTATTTTGGAACAGGCAAAAGAGCTAAAAATTGATGTCATTGGTCTCATCTTCCACATAGCAAGTGGTTGTACTGATCCTGAGACCTTTGTGCAGGCAAACTCTGATGCCCGCTGTGTCTTTGACATGGGAGCTGAGTTTGGTTTCAGCATGTACCTGCTTGATATTGGTGGTGGCTTTCCTGAACCTGAGGATGTGAAGCTTAAATTTGAAGAGATCACTGGTATAATCAACCCAGCATTGAACAAGTACTTCCCATCAGACTCTGGAGTGAGAATCATAGCCGAGCCAGGCAGATATTATGTTGCATCAGCCTTCACACTTGCAG
>CAUYON010043360.1:0-11942 GCA_963573935.1 Arctocebus calabarensis | reverse complement strand
ATACTTCTTGGTTCTGCAGAAATTCTCAACAAAATCTTGGCTAACAGATTACAGCTTATCATCAAAAAAGTTATACATCACGATCAAGTAGGTTTTATCCCAGGGATGCAGGCTTGGTTTAATATTCGAAAGTCCATCAACATTATTCACCGTATCAACAGAAGCATTTTTATAATTTTCCACATTAGAAGTTTTCTTGGGGGGGGGGAGCGGGGAGAGAGTTTCACTCTGTCACCCTTGGTTGAGTGCCATGGTGTCATAGCTCACAGCAACCTCAAACTCTTGGGAGCAAGCTATTCTCTTACCTCAGCCTCCTGAGTACCTGGGAGTGTCCACCACAAGTGTCCACCACATGCGTCCACCACATGCCTGGCTATTTTTAGAAATGAAGTCTCTGTTCTTGCTCAGGCTGGTTTCAAACCTGTGAGCTCAAGCAGTCCACCTGCCTTAGCCTCCCAAAGTACTAGGATTATAGGTGTAAGCCACTGAGTGCCTGGCTTGAAGTTTTTTCTTGTTTTGTCTGTTTGTTTTTGAGACAGAGCCTCAAGCTGTCACCCTGGATAGAGTACCATGACACCACAGCTCACAGCAACCTCCAATTCCTGGCCTCAAGCGAGGCTCCTGCCTCCACCTCCCAAGTAGCTGGGACTACAGGCGCCCACCACAACACCCGGCCATTTTTTGGTTGCAGCTGTCATTGTTATTTGGCGGGCCCGGGCTGGATTCGAACCCGCCAGCTCAGGTGTACGTGGCTGGCACCTTAACCCATTGAGCCACAGGCACCGAGCCTGTTTGTTTGTTTCTTTTAAGACATAGTCTCACTTGGTCACCCTTGGTAGAGTGCCTTGGCATTTTAGCTCATAGCAACCTCAAAGTCTTGGATTCAGATGATCCTTTTGTCTTATCCAATGCCTGGCTATTTTTTATTTATTTATTTATTTATTTATTTATTTATTTATTTTTAGACAGAGCCTAAAGCTGTCACCCTAGATAGAGTGCTGTGGCATCACAGCTCACAGCAACCTCCAATTCCTGGGTTCAAGCGAGTCTCTTGCCTCTGCCTCCCAAGTACCTGGGACTACAGGCGCCTGCCACAACACCCAGCCATTTTTTGGTTGCAGCCATCATTGTTTGGCGGGCCCAGGCTTGGATTCGAACCCGCCAGCTCAGGTGTACGTGGCTGGTGCCTTAGCCTGTTGAGCCACAGGCGCCGAGCCATCCTGGCTGTTTTTTAGAGATGAGGTTTGCTCTGGCTCGGGCAGGACTCAAATCTGTGATCTCAGGCAATACACCCACTTTGGCCTCCCAAGTGCCAGGATTACAGGCATGAGCCACAACACCTGACCTTGAAGTTTTTTCTTAAGAAGGATGCATAAAGGATGGTGCCTGTGGCTCAGCCAGTAGGGTCCCGGCCCCATATACCGAAGGTGGTGGGTTCAAACCCAGCCTCGGCTAAACTGCATAACAGAAAAATAGCGGGGCGTTGTGGCGGGCACCTGTAGTCCCAGCTACTCGGGAGACTGTGGCAAGAGAATTGCCTAAGCCCAGGAGTTGGAGGTTGCTGTGAGCTGTGTGACGCCACGGCACTCTACCGATTAACTGAGACTGTGTCTCTACAAACAAAACAAAACAAAAGAAGGATACATAAAATATATAGTGGTAGAAGAAATTTTCTTTCTTTCTTTCTTTTTTTTTTTTTTTTTTGAGACAGTCTCACTATGTCTAGTGAGGGCCATGGCATCATACATAGCTAACAACAACCTGAAACTCTTGGGCTTAAGTGATTCTCTTGCCTCTCAGCCTTCCAAGTAGCTTGGAAGTACCACAGTGCCTGGCTATTTTTTTTTTTTTAGAGCTAGAATCTCACTTTATTGCCCTCAGTAGAGTGCTATGGTGTCACAACTCACAGCAACCTCCAGCTCTTGGGCTTAGGCGATTCTCTTGCCTCAGCATCTCAAATAGCTGGGACTACAGGTGCCTGCCACAACACCCGGCTATTTTTTTGTTGTAGTTTGGCCGGGGCTGGGTTCGAACCCACCACCCCCAGTATATAGAGCTAGCGCCCTACTCACTGAGCCACAGGTGTCACCCTGCCTGGCTATTTTTTTTATTGTTTGGCAGGCCTGGGCTGGGTTCGAGCCTGCCGGTGTCCTGGTGTGTGGTTGGCACTCTTGCCACTGAGCTATAGGCGCCGAGCCAGATAGAAAAAATTATCAAAGGGCTTTTTATCCACTATGTTTTATTAACATGATGCATTTTATTTTTTACAATTCTGCAGGTAGATCTAAGTATAAAATTATGGAAAAATGGATTCACGGTCAATGATGATTTCAGAAGTTATTCTGATGGTGCAAGTCAGCAGTTTCTGAACGCTATCAAAAAGGGGTAAACAATCTTTGTAATAGAATATTTTAGGCATGTTTCATAGGAAAGAATTTATTTTGGAGAAATTAGCTTGTATGGTCAAGGGCACCTATAGTCCCATCTACTTGGGAACACTGAGGCAAGCAGATTGCTTAAACCCAAGAGTCTGAGATTGCTGCAACCTAGGCTGAACCATGCATAGCATATTAGCCTGGGCAACAGAATGAGATTCTGTGTTAAAAAAAAATGAGAACTTGAAAATCACTATAATTTAACCACCCAGAAGCACTGTCATTAGCATTTTAGTTTAAGTTTATTTTAGCTTTTTTTTTTTTTTAAGAGACAGAGTCTTACTTTATTGCCCTTGGTAGAGTGCTGGGCATCACAGTTCACAGCAACCTACAATCCCTGGACTTAGGCAATTCTCTTGCCTGAGCCTCCTGAGTAGCTGGGACTACACCACAATGCCCAGCTATTTTTTTGTTGTTGTTGTGCAGTTCAACCGGGACTGGGTTTGAACCCACCAACCATATGGGGCTGGCGCCCTACTCGCTGAGCCATAGGCTCCCCCCCCTTTTTTTTTTATTTTTTTTTGGGGGGACAGAGTCTTACTCTGTTACCCTGGGTAGAGTGAGGTGACATAATCTTAGCTCACAGAAACCTCAAACTCTTGAGCTCAGGTGATCCGCTTGTCTCACCCTCCTGAGTAGCTGAGGCTACAGGTACCCATGACAATGCCTGGCTAGTTTTCCTATTTTTAGTTATTTATTACCCTTGTTAGAGTGCTGTGGTGCCATAGCTCACCAATGTATGGTTATATATTTTCAGGTTTCTCAAGTATATATCTAGGAGCAGAATTGTTAACTCTATGTTTAACTTTATGAAGAATTGCTAAACTTGGATATACCAATTTGGCTGCACCATTTAACATTTCCCTGAGCAGAGCTCTAGTCATCCTCTTGCCTCAGCCTCCCAAGCAGCTGGGACTAGAGGTGCCCACAAACACCCAGCTATTTTTAGAGACGGGGTCTTGCTTTTGCTGAGGCTGGTCTTAAACGCCTAAGCTCAGGCAATCTACCTGCCTTGGCCTCCCAGACTGGGAAGATTAAAAAGCATGAGCCATCTCTCCTGGCCATAGTTTTTCTATTTTTAATTAGACATGAAGTCTCACTTTTGTTCAGGCTGGTCTCAAAATCATAAACTTAAGCAGTCTGCCTACTTTGGCCTCCCAAAGTGCTAAGATTACAGGTATGAACCCCTGGATCCAGCCTTTTAAAAAATTTTTTCATATTTTTTCTTTTTTTTTTTTTTTTTGAGACGAAGTCTTACCTTGTTACCCTCAGGAGAGTGCCATGGTGTCATAGCTCACAGCAACCTCAAACTCTTGAACTTAAGTGATTCTCTTACTTTACCCTCACAAGTAGCTAGGACTACAGGCACCTGCCACAATGCCTGGCTGTTTTTGCCGTTGTTATTGCACTTGTTGTTTTGCAGGCCCAGGCCAGATTCAAACCTGCCAACATTAGTGCATGTAGCTGGTCCAGTAACCACTGTGCTACAAGACCCATGTTGAGAATGTTACATGTTTATTTCTATGTATTATGTTTTGATATTTTATCCATTTCTTTCTGCATACAGAATGTTTTCAGGGGAAAGAAGTCATTAGGAGCTTTATTATTTTTTTCTTTACCTTTTAAGGGAATTACCTTCAGAATTACAGAGAATTTTTGATAAAGAAGAGGTGGATGCTAAAGTTGAAGATAAAAAAAATGAAATATGTGCATCTACGAAACCTGTATTTCAGCCCTTTTCAGGACAGGGTCATAGACTAGGAAGGTGAGTATGCTTATTTTCTGTATTTTCCATAAGCAGAGGCTTAACTAGTAATATTCATTCATCATTCTACCCATGTAGACCTTACATATAGAGCTTATTGCTTTTCCCATTGGAAATGAGGGGGATTTTTGTTTGTTTTGTTTTAGGAGACAGGGTATCACTCTGTCACCCTGGATAGAGTACCTTGCTGTCCTAGTTTGCAGTAATCTCAAACTCTTAGGTTCAAGAGATCCTCTTGCCTCAGCCTCCTGAGTATCTGGGACTACAGGAGCACACCCTAACACCGGGCTAGTTTTTCCTTCTTTTTTTGGGGGGGGGAGAGATGGAGTCTTACATTATTGCCCTCAGTAGAGTGCCATGGCATCACACAGCTCACAGCAACCTCCAACTCCTGGGCTTAGTCGATTCTCTTGCCTCAGCCTCCTGAGTAGCTGGGACTACAGGCGCCCTCCACAATGCCTGGCTATTTTTCTGTTTTTGCAGTTCGGTCTAGGCCGGGTTTGAACCCGCCACCTTCGGTAAATGGGGCCGGCGCCCTTACTCGATGAGCCACAGGTGCTGCCCCAGTTGTTTGTTTGTTTTTTGAGAGGCAGTCTCATTTTGTCCCCCTCAGTAGAGTGCTTTGGCGTCATAGCTCACAGCAGCCTCCAACTCTTGGGCTTAAGCGATTCTCTTGTTTCAGCTTCCCAAGTAGCTGGGACTACAGCAACCTGCCACAATGCCCGGCTATTTTTTGTTACAGTTGTTGTTTAGCTGGCCTGGGTTGGGTTTGAACCCACCAGCCTCAGTGTATGTGACTGTTGCCATAACCACTGTGCTATGGGCGCAGAGCCATTCCTTTTATTTTAATTTTTTTTTTTTTTTTTTTTTTTGAGACAGTCTCAAGCTGTCGCCCTGGGTAGAGTGCTATGGCGTCACAGCTCACAGCGTCACAGCTCACAGCAACCTCCAACTCTTGGGCTTAAGCAATTCTCTTGCCTCAGCTTCCCAAATACCTGGGTCTTCAGGTGCCTGCCATAACTACCACCTATTTTTCTTTTTTATTATTTTTATTTTTATTTTATTTTTGGGACAGAGCCTCAAGCTGTCACCCTGGATAGAGTGCTGTGGCATCACAGCTCACAGCAACCTCCAATTCCTATGCTCAAGCGAGTCTCCTGCCTCTGTCTCTCAACTGGCTGGGATGACCGGCGCCCGCCACAGTGCCCGTCCATTTTTTGGTTGCAGTCACCATTGTTGTTTGGTGGTCCCAGGCTGCATTCGAACCCGCCAGCTCAGGTGTACATGGCTGGCGCCTTAGCCCATTGAGCCACAGGCGCCAAGCCTTTATTTATTTATTTATTTATTGTTTAGGATAGAGTCTCAAGTTCTCACCCTGGATAGAGTCCTGTGGCATCACAGCTCACAGCCACCTCCAATTCCTGGGCTCAAGTGAGTCTCTTGCCTCCGCCTCCCAAGTAGCTGGGACTACAGGCGCCCGCCACAACACCTGGCCAGAGATTTTTTTTATGTTAATTTTTATGAAGACCCTTGAGTCATATTTACCTTACCATGTATTAACATCTGCTGGCATTACACTGAAAATCAGAGGTTTTTTTTTGTCTTTATCAAATCAAAAAGGCCTGTCGGATTAAGGTCAGAATTCAGTTAATTCTCTTCTCTCCCTTGCACCCATCACTTGAGCTTTATGCTGATGCTACAGAGTAAAAAGGCTAGCTGTTGTAAATTAAAAAATAAAGGCATAGTTAAATATGATGAAAACTGTAAAACTTGAAAATAATGGGAATTACGTATTAAGCCAATGGGGAAAGGATTCTCCAGAAATTGAACATTTCTCATACATGAGTCTTCCATTTCAGTATTTGTCTGATTTTTTTTCTAAGTTTAAATTTATTTTCTTTTTTTTCCATTTAGACTGCTGTTGTTTTTAAGAACTAACCAAATAGACTCTGCACCTGTGGCTCAGTGGTTAGGGTGCCGGCTACATACACTGGAGCTGGTGTGTTGGAACACAACTGGGCCTGCTAAACAACGATGAAAACTGCAACAAAAAAATAGTGCTGGGCAGCACCTATGGCTCAAAGGAGTAGGGCGCTGGCCCCATATGCTGGAGGTGGTGGGTTCGAACCCAGTCCTGGCCAAAAACTGCAAAAAAATAAAGCATGTTAAAAAAAAAAAAAAATAGTGCTGTGGTGAGCGCCTGTAGTCCCAGGTACTTGGGAGGCTGAGGCAAGAGAATCGCCTGAGCCCAAGACCTGGAGGTTGCTATGAGCTGTGACGCCATGGCACTCTACCGAGGTCATTCTCCAAAAAATGAAAATATGCCTGATAAAATTAGTATCAGTATTAAATCCTTTAATTATTTTCACATTTTACAGTTTTCATCATATTTAACTATGCTTTATGACAAACATGTAAAGATTAGATATAGGAGAACTTTGGTTTTTATGAATTCTCATATTTTAATTTTCAAGATTGGTAACACATACTCATCCATGCATACCAAAATATCTGAATATGTCTTTCCAGAATGATCAGGAAATACTTTGTTTCTTTTCCTTTATTGCTGAAGGACTACTCTCTATGTAGAACTTGCAATTTCATCAGAAATTTTACTTGGGCAGTAGGTGAAATTACTCAGATATGCATAATTTGGTTAGATTCTGAGAACCATAATAAAAGCTATACTTAATGTAAATTTTTATAGTAATTATTTAATAATAAAGTCTTGCACAACAGAAAAACTTGTATCTAACTTTGTTGTCTGAATTTTCTTAGTGCTACACCAAAAATTGTTTCTAAAGCAAAGAGTATTAAAGTTGAAAATAAAAGTAATTTGTCTGCCATTCCACTGAACAACTTGGAACCTATAACTAATATACAGATCTGGTTAGCCAATGGGAAAAGGATTGTCCAGAAATTTAACATTTCTCATAGGTGAGTTTTCCATTTCAGTATTTGTCTGATTCTTTTTTCCCAAGTATAAATTTCATTTTTTTTTTTTTTCCATTTAAACTGCAGTTGTTTTTAAGAACTAACCAAATGGTTTTTTACTAGGGTTGAGGAATAGAAAAAGAAAGAAAATGGATAATGAAGGAATTTAATAATCAATTCTCTAAACATAATATGTCAACACAGTGGAATTTCTTGGACATTAGTGTAGCATTTTTAGTCCATTTTATGGATTTTAATTCTGGTCATTTGATTAGATATCTATTTTACTAGATATGCAGTATTAAATGAATTATTTTTAATATGTTTTAAAATTAGTCATTGTTGACCAGACACAGTGGCTCATGCCTGTAATTCCAGCACTCTGGGAGGCTGAGGTGGGCGATTGCTTGAGCTCACAGGTTCAAGACCAGCTCTGAGCTACAGCAAGACCCCATCTCATAAAAATAGCAGGTGTTTTGGTGGGCTAGCTGTAGTCCCAGCTACTTGAGAGGCTGAGGCAGGAGGATCATTTGAACTCAGGAGTTTGAGATGGCTTTGAGCTATGATGCCATAGCACTCTCCGGGAGGTGATAAAATGAGTCTCTGTCTGGGGAAAAAAAAAAAAGTGAAAAGGAGGGAATACTTACAGACTCATTCTTTTTTTTTTTTTTTTTTTTGGTATAGACAGAATCTCACTTTATCACCCTCCATGCCGTGGCGTCACACAGCTCACAGCAACCTCCAGTTCCTGGGCTTAGGCCATTCTCTTGCTTCAGCCTCCTGAGTAGCTGGGACTACGGGCACCCGTCACAATGCCCAGCTATTTTTTTGTTGCAGTTTGGTCGAGGCCAGGTTTGAACCCAGCACCCTACCCACTGAGCCACAGGTGCCGCCCCCAGACTTATTCTATGAGGTCAGCATTACCCTTATACCAAAAGCACATATACAACAAAACACATACATAGCACATACTTTACATCTGTATTTTTTTTTCCTTCAAGACAGAGTCTGTCTTTGTCACCCTTGGTGTAGAGTGCTGAGGCATCACAGCTCACAGCAACATCAAACTCCTGGGCTTAAGAGATTCTCTTGCAGGTGGTGCCTGTGGCTCAAAGGAGTAGGGTGCCAGCCCCATATGCTGGAGGTGGCGGGTTTAAACCCAGCCCCGGCCAAAAACTGCAAAAAAAAAAAAAAGTTTGAAAACACTTAAATTTAGGGGCAGTGCCTCTGGCTCAAAGGAGTAGGGAGCAAGCCCCATATGCCGGAGGTGGCGGATCAAACCCAGCCCCGGCCAAAAACTGCAAAAAAAAAAAAAAAGATTCTCTTGCCTCAGCCTCCCAAGTAGCTGGAACTACAGGTGCCTGCCACAATGCCCAGGTGGTTTTTTGTTTTGTTTTGTTTTTCTGGTAGTGACTCTGTCTCACTTTATCACCGTCGGCAGAGTGCCATGCACTCTACACAGCTCACAGCAACTTCCAGCTCCTGGGCTTAGGAGATTGTCTTGTCTCAGCCTCCCGAGTATCTGGCACTACAGGCACCTGCCATAATGCCTGGCTATTTTTTTTGTTGCAGTTTGGCCAGGGCCGGGTTTAAACCTGCCACCCTCAGTATATGGGGCCAGCGCCCTACTCATTGAGCTACAGGCGCCACTCACCACTGCATGTTTAATATGAGTGAGTGGCACATAATGAATTTTTTTTTTTTTTTTTTTGAGACAGAGCCTCAAGCTGTCACCCTGAATAGACTGCTGTGGCATCACAGCTCATGGCAACCTCCAATTCCTGGGCTCAAGCGAGTCTCTTGCCTCCACCTCCCAAGTAGCTGGCACTACAGGCGCCCGCCACAACGCCTGCCTATTTTTTTTTTTTTGATTGCAGCCATCCTTGATGTTTGGCGGGTCCAGGCTGGATTCAAACCCGTCAGCTCAGGTGTACGTGGCTGGTGCCTTAGCCCGTTGAGCCACAGGCGCCAAGCCTCTTTTTTGTATTTTTATTTATGTTTTGAGAGAGTCTTACTATGTCACCCTCAGTAGAGTGCTATGGCGTCACAGCTCATAGCAACTTCAAACTTTTGGGCTTACGCTATTCTCTTGCCTCAGCCTCCCAAGTAGCTGGGACTGCAGGCGCCCACCACAACACCTGACTATTTTTTGTTGTAGTTGTCATTGTTTAGCTGGCTCAGGTGGGGCTTTGAACCCGCCAGCCCCAGTGTATGTGGCTGGCATTGTAACCACTGCACTATGGGCGCTGAGCCACAACATAATGAATTTAAATGAGTTCACTGGATGGGAGAATTTTGTCTTAAGTGCTATGATGTATTTCATTAATTCTCAGTTGTACATTTTTCACATTTTAGCAGCTGTGGAATAGGGATGCGTGCTGTAATGGTTGGCCATGTGGCAGTCATGACATAATTGTCTTTGCCTTAGCATCTGCCTAAGACCATGCAGAACCAGTGTCAGCTGAACAAAAGACTATCCCAGAGATAGTAAGGGTGCTTTTTTTTTTGTGACAGAGTCTCACCTTGTCACCCTCAGTGGAGGGCCATAGCATCATAGCTCACAGCAGCCTCAGACACTGGGACTCAAGTGATTCTCTTGCCTCCGCCTCCCAAGTAGCTGGGACTACAGGTGCCTGCCACAACATCTGGCTATTTTTAGAGATAGAGTCTCACTCTTGCTCAGGCTAGTCTTAAACTTGAGCTCAAGCAATCCACCTGCCTCAGCCTCCCAGAGGGCTAGGATTACAGACATGAACCACCATTCCTGTCTAGTAATGGAGCTTTTTTTTGAGACAGAGTCTCACTATGTCACCCTGGGTAGAATGCTGTGGCATCACAGCTCACGGCAATTTTTCAAGCTCTTGGGCTTAAGCGATTATCTTGCCTCAGCCTCCCAAGTAGCTGGGACTACAGGCACCTGCCACATCACCTGACCATTTTATTATTACTATTTTTTGCAGTTGTCGTTATTTAGCACCTAGGCCAGGTTTGAACCCACCAGCCCTGGTATATGAGGCTGGCTCCCTACCCAGTGAGCTATAGGTGCCTCGTGTAATGGAGCATTTTTAAAACAAATTCTAGATCACCAATACATGCATGATACATAGGATGGATATTATGTGGAAAAGCATATACATTATTGACTGAATCAAAAAAGATTCAGAGGATCTAAGTCTGAATAATATCCAAGTGGTTGGAATAGTACACTTAACTATTTTAGTTTATTTGCATTTTCCATTTTAAGGAAGCACCTGAATGATTTGATCAGTGTTTACATGAAATTAAGGCTAAAATAAACATAAAATACAGTAAACATAAAATACAATTTTTATCATTAAGGAAATACTTTGTCATAGTCTGGATTTTTAATTTTTGTTACTAAACCATAAAATAATGATGTATCTTAGAATTGGTGGCATCTTAGTTTTGATCAACTGTGTGCACTCTATATACACCTGTAATGCACACACATATGAGCTTGACTTTGAGCTACATTCAAGATTGCAATGATTATGTTATAGCGGGTGACAGCGCCATTTTTTTTCTTTTTTGAGACAGCGTATCACTTTGTCGCCCTCGGTAGAGTGCTATGGGATCACAGCTCACAGCAACCTCCAACTTGATCAATTCTCTTGTCTCAACCTCCCGAGAAGATGGGGCTACAGGTGCCCACCAAAACACCTGGCTATTTTTTGTTGCAGTTGTTCTGCTGTTTTAGCTGGCCGGGGTCGGGTTCAAACCTGCCACCCTCAGAATATGGTGCTGGCACTCTACCCACTGAGCACAGGTGCCACCTGACAGCACCATTGCTAGCTGAAATTGTACCTGCACTGAGTTAACATTTTCCTAATTGGAATTTTGAAGCAGATTTTGACTTGGCGTTTATGAGATATAGGCTGTGTCTGTAGGATCATTGATTAGGCCATTTCCGTTCTATTCAGAGCTAGTTACACAGATTTAGAAACTTCATACTGGGCACGATTCCTGTGTCTCAGTGCTTAGGGCACTGGCCACATACACTAGGGCGGGAGTGGTTTGAACCCCACCTGGGCCTGCTAAACAACAATGACAACTACAACCAAAAAATAGCCAGGCGTTGTGGCAGGCGCCTCTAGTCCCAGCTATTTGGGAGGCTGAGCCAGGAGAATCGCTTAAGCCCAAGAGTTTGAGGTTACTATGAGCTGTGACGCCATGGCACTACTGAGGGCGACATAGTGAGACTCTGTCTCAAAAAAAAGGAACTTCATATTGTAGAAAATTTCAGATATATGCAAAAGCACAGAGAAGATAATGATCCATCACTTAGTGCCCACTGAACTGTCTATATGCAAATCTCAGACTTCATATGGTTTCATATGTAAATATTTCAGAATGTGTCTCTAAAAGATGTGACCAGGCCAAGTGAGGCAGTATGTGAGAGACTGAGGCAGGAGGATCACTCAAGCCAAGGAATTCCAATAGTAGTACACAATGATTGTGCCTGTGAGTAGCCGCAATATTGCAGGCTGAGTAATGTATTGCAACCCCATCTCTTAAAAAGAAAAAGATGAAAATTCTTTGAAAACACAGCATGATACCTTTACCACACTTAAAATAATTAACTGTAATTCCTTCCTATTGTCAAACAGGGGTCACCCTTTAAAAGATAGCCCAAATGATCAGTTATATCTTTTTTTTTTTTTTTTTTTTTTTGAGACAGAGCCTCAAGCTGTCACCCTGGATAGAGTGCTGTGGCATCACAGCTCACAGCAACCTCCAATTCCTGGGCTCAAGCGAGTCTCTTGCCTCCGCCTCCCAAGTAGCTGGGA
>CAUYON010043359.1:0-25076 GCA_963573935.1 Arctocebus calabarensis | reverse complement strand
AGCTGTCACCCTGGATAGAGTGCTGTGGCATCACAGCTCACAGCAACCTCCAATTCCTGGGCTCAAGCGAGTCTCTTGCCTCTGCCTCCCAAGTCGCTGGAACCACTGGCGCCCACCACAATGCCCGCCATTTTTTGGTTGCAGCCGTCACTGTTGTTTGGCGGGCCTGGGCTGGATTCGAACCCGCCAGCTCAGGTGTACGTGGCTGGCGCCCCAGCCCGTTGAGCCACAGGCACCGAGCCCTAAATCTTCTTATTAAACATTATGCACTCCCCTACTGTGAAATGTGGTATTCTGCAACCTTGAGAGAGTAGATGTGGGTCTTTCACTTTTTCTGTGTCATTTTTTTTTTTTTTTGAGACAGAGCCTCAAGCTATCACTCTGGATAGAGTGCTGTGGCATCACAGCTCACAGCAACCTCCAATTCCTGGGCTCAAGTGAGTCTCCTGCCTCTGCCTCCCAAGTACCTGGGACTACAGGCGCCCGCCACAATACCCGGCCATTTTTTGGTTGCAGCCATCATTGTTTTTTGGCAGGCCGGGCTGGATTCGAACCCGCCAGCTCAGGTGTACGTGGCTAGCACCTTAGCCCCCTGAGCCACAGGCGGCGAGCCTCACTTTTTCTGTGTCATTTTTAAAATGCAGCACCCAGGAGAGTATGGGGAAGAAGAACAGAGAAAAAGGGCCCATTCACTCACAGATTTAAGTGCTGGCTAACTGCGGTGTATAAATCAAAACTTTAATGTTCACATCTCCTTACCTTCTAAGTGCTCATCTCCTTCCACCATTTTCTTCCTCCTCTTTTTATTTTGCCTACCCACTCCTCCCTCCACGCTTCTAATTACAGTTTTGGAAGAAAAATTATAGACTGCATACTGCTATATTCACACCTGGAATTTATATTGATTTTAAGGAATGGAGCTCTTAGTGGCACTTCGTGTTCCATTCCCATAGCAACACCAAAAAGTAGACTGCGAGATAGAAAAAAATCTGAAAGCTCAGCATCTGGAGCCCCTGGATCTTGAACGTTTCTGAGTTGGCTCTCCCTTGACAAGCTACATGTTTCTCTGTGTTTTTTTGTAAAGGAGACATTAATTAAAATCATACCAATTCTTATTTTCATTGCTTTGCATTTGAAAAAATGCTTGAAAGTGTGTTACTGTGCAGTCACAGAAAAAAATAGGACTTTTTGGAGGAAAGACACAGAAGTGAATGTGGAAACGTTTTTCAAAGCATCCTGAGAACTCTAGTGTCTCTGACCTACTATAGTAGAAATCTGAGGAATGTGGGGGCTTCTACTTCTTCTTTCTATCTTTAGTGGCCCTCTACTTGCTGACCTGCAGTCTCAGGAAAAGGATGAAAAGCAAAGGCCAAGCATTGGTGCCTCAGAGTCACATTATATTTGTACATTGAGTTGGCCTTCTGTATCCTGAGCCTGTGTCTGATTTTTGGCCTCTTTCACCAAAGATCTGAATTAACTTTTCAAATTTGTGTGAGTCGCTGGATCCCTTGTCTCTATCCAGCTTGTGAAATGCTGTTTTGCTGCCATCCATATTCTGATGCTAGAGCTGGTACTGCTAGCATGCTTTGGCTACTCTTACCATCAGCAATGTTTTTTGAAGTTTCCTCCTAGTCTCAGTACATACAATTGTTATCTTATTATTCGTCCCTACCAATTTCTATAAAACAGCCCCCCCCACCTTATCCTTCTTAGAACTGGCAATCTCATTATTTTTTCTTTTCCATGGGACGTATTAACTGAGATTCTCTCTGTGTACACTTGTTCATTGTGCGATCTCCCCCACTGGAAGCTAGAGTAGTGACCTTATCTGCCTATTATTCACTAGTCAATTTCTAGCTCCCAGCACAGTGCCTGGCTGGAAATACATGCTCAGTAAGTATTTGCTGGATAAATGAATGAATCAATCCTCTATTATGTGCCTACCATGTGACTACCTATTTTGGAAAATAAACATCACTGGCTTCCTGGAGAGTATAAGGTGAATATGTGTTGTGCTTCCTTTTGCTTGACTTTACTGTGGCGCTCCAACAGCAGCTCAATAACTTCAGTGACTAAGATAGTGACCGAGGCACTCTTTGGAGGTCTTAGTTTGACTCACTTCAGGTACCACCTTGATTTCTCCTAATTCACTAAACAATTAAGGTTTTTTTTTTTTTTTTGCAGTTTTTGTCCAGGGCTGGGTTTGAACCCACCACCTCCGGCATATGGGGCCGCTGCCCTACTCCTCTGAGCCACAGGAGCTGCCCTAAACAATTAAGTTCTAAAAATACTGGCATAGTTAAGTCTGTCTCCTAATGTACGCTCAAAATAATTTTGAAAGTAAGTAAATAAACTTTGAAACCTTTTAGCTGAGGTTTCTGCCACATGTTCCCACAGGTAATGATCGTTAATTCGGTCAGGCCAAGTAATCTTTTTCATAATAACTAAGGTATTTCAATAATTTTCTTTTGGTTTGTTGGCTTCTTTTTTTTTTATTAAATCATAGCTGTGTATATTAATGCAATCATGGGGTACAATGTGCTGGTTTTATATACCATTTGAAATATTTTCATCATACTGGTTAACATAGCCTTTACTGCATTTCCTTAGTTATTGTGTTAAGACATTTATATTCTACACTTAATAAATTTAACATGTACCCCAGTAAAATGCACCATAGGTGTGGTCCTTTTTATAAGAAGTGATGAAAGTCTTGGTTGGGCTCTTGTTCGTAGTTCAGTGGTTACAGCTCCAAGGCACATGCTCTGTGGCTGGTTTGTTCGAACCCAGCCCAAGCCTGCTAAACAACAACAAAAAATAGCTGACCATTGTGGCAGGAGTGTATAGTCCCAGCTACTAGCGAGGCTGAAGCAAGAGAATTGCTTGAGCCTAAGAGTTTGAGGTTGCTGTGAGCTATGACGCCATGGCACTCTACCAAGGGCAACCAAGTGAGTCTCTGTCTCAATTTAAACAAAAAAAGTGATGAAAGTCTTAAGGAGAGTCACTCATTGGCAAGAGAAAAAAATCATTCGCCCCAAAGTGCAGAAAATAGGAAAATAAACCTATTAGCTATTGCTAATGACAGAAGGGCCATTTAGCACCTCATCCGCTCCATACCTGCCATGATAGTAAATATATTTTTTCTAATGAAGAGAAGGACACTTTAGGGTAGAGGTTGAGAGAACTTCATTTTTCCTGTGTGTCATTAGTGATTTCCTTTCCTGGGATAAGATGCATCACTCTCCAGTTTAGAGATATTGAAAGGTACTATTTTAAAGACCTCTGTTGTGCTTTATAAATTGCTTCCTTTCCACAATTATGGAGTGATTGTACTATCTCTGCCTCTCAGTTTCATAATTCACTCACCTTCTCTGCTTCCCCCATTTGGATAATAAGGCTGATGCTCTGTGTTCTATCTAGCTAATAGGAGGGTTGGATGGCTGTTATCTCACTTTCTCTGTCTGATAAGTTGTTTATACAAATGCTAGCAAGGCATTATTCTGATCATGTTAATGGTAACCAGTTCTTCTCGTATCTCCCACTGCTCGAAGCAAAGAACCCACAGCCCGTGTGCGTCTTGGTAAGCATTTATCGAATAGTTTGCTTTGCATTGTGGCATTTTATTAGTTCTAACCATAGTAATTCAAGAGTAAGATCTGGATTGAATTTACCTATTGTAGAGTTGTATGTAGGTGTATGTTGGGCTTTTGAAAGTTATAAAAATATATTTTCTTCACATTATTTTGATGACAAAATTTGAATAGTTTTTAGGCAGTAGTTAGCACGTTTGCTCTTCTAACTAAGAGGGGTCACCATAAATCTAATTGTTTATATGTTAATCACATATTAGACAGTAATGATATTTTCATAACAGGACATCATTTCCTTCAGGGATACTGAGCTTGTCCTGAACATATCAGCATGGCTTTATGAAAAACATTCTGACATCTACATGTTTATAATGGACATTTTTTTTTTTTTTCTGAGACAGTGTCTCACTTTGTTGCTCTCGGTAGAGTGCTGTGGTGTCATAGCTCACAAAAACTCCAGCTCCTGGGTTCAGGCAATTCTCTTGCCTCAGCCTCCCGAGTAGCTGGGACTACAGACGCCCACCACAATGCCCAGCTATTTTGTTGTTGTTGTTGCAGTTTGGCCGGGGCTGAGTTTGAACCCGCCACCCTAGGTATATGGGGCCTAGTGCCCTACTCACTGAGCTACAGGTGCTGCCATTGTCATGGACATTAATGGGTCAATGCCATCACAAATTAGAAATCAAACCAGGGTCTTGTTGTGCCTGAGGGCTAGTAAATAGATTCCATGCCCCTGGACCCAAATAACATGTGAGCACACTCCTTTACCTTCCTTGGCCCAGGCTGTATATGTCCTGAAATAGTTGAAATCTTTAAGTTTGGAGTCTGAATTGGGTCAGGTGAAAAATAAAGTTCTTCTATTTTTGACTCCTCTATGTTTCCTCTATCTCTAGTTTAGCATTTTTAATATTTTTTTATTGCAGAGACAGAGTCTTACTTTATTGCTCTCGGTAGAGTGCCGTGGCGTCACACAGCTCACAGCAACCTCCAACTCCTGGGCTTAGGCGATTCTCTTGCCTCAGCCTCCCGAGTAGCTGGGACTACAGGTGCCTGCCACAATGCCCGGCTATAGTTTAGCATTTTTGGCATCAAGTTTGTTTTTTTCAGTCTTGCTTTAAGAGATTATTTTTATAAGATTGAAAAAGAAATAAGGTATCTTCACAAATAAAAAAAACATAAAGGTAAATATCTTTCATGATCATAGGATTTGTTTTCCATATATACCATAACATAATGCTAAGATATGTGTACATGTGTTTGTGCGTATCTGAGAGATAAAGATTATGCAATAAGACCCTGCTTCTTAGGGATCTGTGATGGGCATCTATGGTATGCTTATGTAACTCAAAAATCACTGGTCAATCCCAGATGGATTTGAAAGTTTCACAGTAACTACTTTTCAGAACTAATATCCATTTATATTCATTCATTTTTGCCAATTCCTAAACAAAACGCATCAGAGAAAAAAATCTAGTTTGACTTTGCCTCAGAAGTATGCATAGTGGTTGACTTGTCATTTTAAATTGTGTTATCTGCCTTATCATGGTACTATAATACATTGTGCCAGAGATTCATTTCTTGTGTACCCTAGATAGAAAAAGAAGAAATAGCTCTCTATCCATCTCTTTACCCAAATCTATATCAAAGTCATAGAAATTTGTTTTATGGGTCCTAGTTAGTTTGTATAATATGAAAGACTAGATTTCCTGGAAATAATCATGATAAAATGCCTTGAAATACTGAAAAACATACAGTAAATATTCTTTTCATATGCATAGCTGCTTTCACAGTAAATTCTAAGAACATAGCCATTCTTGTGCCCCACCTCCAGAAAGAGTGATCCAGAAACTAACCTGGTAATGTAACAGTGAAGTTATAGCTGCCCATGTAGTATTTTTCCATGTTAGTAACCTACCACCTTGAATTTTACCAGGGACTCATAAGTGACGTGACAAAAAGCCTTGTCTGTGTATGATGGCGATTTGGGGCTAAGACTGCCAGTTTAATTTCTAAAGGGCAACCTACATCCAGACAGAAATAGTGAATTAAAAGGTATATATTTAGCCATGAATGCGAAGGGAAAACTAAAAGGAAACAAATTTGTCTTGGCCCGGGCTCTGTGAGAAAAAAAAAAATTGTGAAATGAAAAAGTGTTTATAGAGAAGTCTGCCCTCGTGCAGTTAAGGAATTTATATCTTTAACATCTTGTATAGTTCTGGAAACTTTTTACAGCGAAATTAGGGTAAAGTGCAGAAACAGGAGAGAGAGAAAGTGCAGAAAGAATACTTGAAGAAAAATGATTAAAATATCCCAAATTTTGTTAGCAGACTGAATCTACACAGACATGAAACTCAATGAAAAGCCAAGTAAGAGAAACTCAGAGATTCACTGAGCAATATTAAAATCAAACTGTAAAAAAAAGAAAAGAAAAAGAAATTCGGCTAAAGTTACTCTAGATTTCGATCACTTTTAGAAGATGCAAAAATAAATTCTTCCTGGGGAGATATAATCTTAACCCTTGTCTTGTACGATTCCCACATGTAAAGCACCCGTGAACTTAAACTCTTGATCCAAGGTAATAAAACCCACCTTGAAAGGAAGCTTCTTTGAGTGACAGTCAAGAGAAACAGTAAAACAACAGGATTATAACTTTACAGACTTTAGATATTGAAATTATTAGATATAATATATTTAAATATATAAATCAGTAACAGAGGAATCCACAGTAGGAATGAAGAAGATAAAAAGAAATGATGAGGTATATTTACAGAAGTACCAAATGTGTTTTACGAAAATGAAAAACCCAGTGGATGAATTGAACACAAGATTACTCATAAGGAGAAAATGAGTTTGAAGAAAGAAATTCTGAAGAAGTCATCAAAATGAAACATAGTGAGACAAAGAGTAAGAGATAAGGAAGTATGGAAGATACAAGATGATTCATCTTATGTCTGATGGGAGTCCCCAAAGTAATGAAAAAGTTAGAGTGAGAAAGAGGTGATAGTCAGTAAGATAAGAGCTGAGAAAAGACAAAGTTTCAGAGCTAGGGTGTATATTGCATATAATGCATGAAAATAAATCATCACCTAGGTATAGAATAGTGGAACTACAGAATAACATAACAGGAGATAGTATAGACAATAAATAAATAAATAAATAAATAAATAAATAAATAAGCAAACTAATAACTCAGCCCCCCACCTCCAAATGATGTAAATGAGAAGAAACTATATGAAAGGCATTGGAAATAGCACCAAGTGAAATGGTAAAATATATTAGTAATCATAATAATATAAATATAGTAATGTGACAAGTTGAAAAGAGAATGATTGCCAGATTGGATTTTTAAAATCTGCTATTTTTAAGACTTATGTAAAATAGAAGGGAAAAAGAAAGATTGAGAATAAAAGGATGGATGAATATTTATCAAAAAGATACTATTGTACTCAGCAAGTATTCCTACATCTGTATTATGTATCAGATAAATCATGCCTTAAGGTTTAAAAAAAGCATGTGCTAGGGAAAACAAGGACTGTTATATAATGATTAAGAATTTGAGGCTGGGGCTCAGTGCTTGTAGCTTAACGGGCTAAGGCGCCAGCCACATATACCTGAGCTGGCGGGTTCAAATCCAGCCCAGGCCTGCCAAATAACAATGGTGGCTGCAACCTAAAAAAAATGGCCGGGCGTTGTGGCTGGTGCCTGTGGTCCCAGCTACTTGGGAGGCAGAGGGAAGAGACTCGCTTGAGCCCAGGAATTGGAGTTTGCTGTGAGCTGTGATGCCACAGCATTCTATCCAGGGTGACAGTTTTTTTGTTTGCAAAGAAACAGAAAAAAAAAAAAAAAAAAAAGGAATTTGAGGCTGGGCATGGTGGCTCATCCTTGTAATCCTGGACCGCTGAGAGGTATAGGTGGGCGGATTGCTTGAGATCAGAAGCTCTGTACCAGCCAGAGCAAAAGGGGGACTTAGTCTCTACTAAAAAGTGAAAAAAAAATAGCTGGGTAGCTATAGTCTCAGCTACTGAGGAGGCTAAGGCAGGAGGATCACTTGAACTCAGGAGTTTGAGGTTGCTTTGAGGCAGGTTGTTTCCATAGCACTTTAACTTGGGTAACAGAGTGGGACTTAGTCTCTGAAAAAAACTACTTTAAAAAATTACTTAAAAAGGGCAGCACCTATGGCTTAAAGGAGTAGGGCCCCCGCCTCTTATGCAAGAGTTGGTGGGTTCAAACCCAGCCCTGGCCAAAAACTGTGAAAAAAAAATTACTTAAAAAAAAGAATTTAGTTCGCTAGAAAATTTTAACAAATTTAAATTTGTATTTACCTTGTAATCTACTTCCAAAGTATATGAAGTAAAAATTGACCAATAACAGAATCACACAAATCCACAATCATGAGAGAAGATACTAACCCACTATACAAAGTAATTGATAAACTACCAATGCAAAAAATGTTTTTGAGAATATAAAACAGAGATCACACTTTTTCTGTAAATTGTGAGATAGTAGTTTAGACTTTGTGGACCACGTGATACCTTTTACCACTACTTGATTATGGTAGTATAGTATAGAATCAGCCTTTTTTTTTTTTTTTTTTTGCAGCTTTTGCCCGGGGCTTGGTTTGAACCTGCTACCTCCAGCATATGGGGCCGGCACCCTACTCCTTTGGGCCATAGAATCAGTCTTAAATGATACTTAAATGAAGGAGCATGGTTGTTTCCTATAAAACTTAACCGACACTGAAATTTGAATGTCATATATTTTTCACATGTTATAAAATCTACTTTTGCTAATCTTCAACCATTTAAAAATATGAAAACCATTTTTAGTTCACAAAACCGGCAGTAGACCAGTTTTGGCTTACAGGCCATAGTTTTTCGATCCCTGTATCAAAGATATGTACAACACAAGTTTAACTTAGTGGATAATCTTATATATAGTAATTTGGGAATATATATTATTCTTAATATATGGGCTGTTTACTAAAATTGTCACATAATAGGCCCTAAACCAATTACCAATATATTTAAGGCATCTAATGTAATATAGACCAATTCTCTTAACTCAGTACCATCAAGTAGAAAGAAATGAAGATTATGTTTAAAACAGAGGCTTTTGAAAATATTTAAAATAGACATGTAAATATTTATGGGTCTCAAAATCCATTTTCAGTATTTTAAAATATTTAGAATGGAAGATAAAGGAAAAACCACATATAAAAACTTGCAATATCAAAAACAATTATGCTTAGAAGTTTATAGCATTAAGGATTTATATTCAAGACATCAGTTGTGGGTTCGGCGCCTGTGGCTCAACGGGCTAAGGCACCAGCCACATACACCTGATCTGGCGAGTTTGAATCCAGCCCAGGCCTGTCAAACAACAATGACAGCGGAAAACAAAAAATGGCCGGGCGCCTGTAGTCCCTGCTACTTGGGAGGCGGAGGCAAGTGACTCCCTTGAGCCCAGGAATTAGAGGTTGCTGTGAGCTGTGATGCCACAGCACTTTATCCAGGATGACAGCTTGAGGTTCTGTCTAAAAAAAAAAAAAAAAAAGAAAAAAAAAGAAAAGAAATCAGTTGTGAATTAATAAGCTAAGTTTCCAATTCTAAAGGTTAAAAAAAGAGAAAATGAACACAAAGTAGAAAAATGAAAGTAAGTACCAAAATGAATAAAACAGTAATAAAAGATAGAATAGAGAGAATCAGTAAAGCCAAAGGTTTTTTTTTTTTGAAAAGAGTAATAGAATAGACAACTCTTCATAACACTGGGAAGTACATGTATGCAAGGAAAGAGAAAAAATTGAAATGAACATTGAACAATAATAGAAGTTAAAAGGGGGACTATGGCTGAGTTAAGTAAAATGCCAACTTTATAACAATATAAATGAGTACTTAGAGAAAATGCACACTCCTCTAAAGAAAAACATAAGTTTTCTAGACTAATTATAGAAGAAAGAAAAAATGTATAATTTTTAAAGAATTAAATCTGTAATTAAAAAAACAAAATTAAATGAAATCACCAAAACCACAGGAAAAATCTGCTGAGCATTCTAGGAGCAGGTAATTCCAAGTTTATATAAATTCTCTCAAAAGGATAAAAGCATATATTGCAAATTCATTTTCTAATGATAATTGTGATTCCAAAACTAGAAACAGATGATAGGAAAATTGAAAAGTATAAACATAGGTTATTATGAACATAGATAAAAATTGTAATTTGAAAATTATACTAAATGAAGACATGTGTAAAAATAAGTTAGCCCAAGTTCATTTTCATAGGAGTCTAAGGTTGGCTGAACATTAGTGAAAATAGTAATTTAAATTATATTAATTGAAATAAAATTATTTCACTTATCACCTCTCAATACAGTTAAAGGGTTTAATAAAAGGTAATTCCTGTTGATGAAATAAAGCAAATTAAACACAAAGATTATTTTTTTAAAGGCAGCACCTTTCTCTTGCCCAGGCTACAATTCTGTGGCATCAGCATAGCTCACAGCAACTTCAATCTCTTGGGCTGAAGCAATCCTCCTGCCTCAGCCTCCCAGAGTGCTACAAACACATTGATCTTAAACTTAAAATATAAGCAATTGGTAAATTGTATCTACATAATAACTTGTTGCAATCATCATGCTCAATGATGAAATCTTAGGGGAACTCCACTTGAAAATTAAGAACAAGACAATTGTTCACTGGTATTTCTGTTTAGTCATGTACTAAAAGTTTACTGCAGTAGGAAAATAATAAAGGAAAGGTAATTATTAGGATGAAATGATCAATACTATCATAATTTATAGACTTTAGCATGTGATAATCCATAAAGTCTTCGAGGTAATAGTTCAACAAAAATTAGTTTTATTCCAATATACTAGTAACATGCATTTGGGAAAAGCAAAAATTCTGGCAGGATACCAATTAAAATTGCAAGAAGAATTATAATGTACCTAGAAATACATCTAACAAAGATGTTTAAGACCTTAATGTAGAAAATGTAAGATTTTATTGAGACATCAGACTTTAATGCAATGTAAAGCATGTTCATGGAAAACTCACAATGATAAAGATGACAGTTGACTCCACTTAATCTGTGTATTCAATGTATTTCCAATCAAAATCCCAATGGGTTGAGGTTTTGTTTGTGGAAGAATATAAGCTGATTTCATAATGCGTACAAAATGACAAAAGAGCTTAGAATAACCAAGAAACATTTTATGAAAGTGAAAAAATAGGGAAGGTAAATAGCTTATTAGATATTAAGGTTTATTAATAAAGGTATAGTAACTAAGGTAATTCTCTTACATATCAATCGAATTCTGTTTTATGCCAATTGAATTCAATAGAATAGAAAAAAACTCCTTTTCATACAGGGAAACTTAATATGACAGTCTAGGCATTGAAGGTTAGCTGGGAAAGGGACAAGCTATTCAAGAAATGGCTTGGGGGCAGCGCCTGTGGCTCAAGGAGTAGGGTGCCGGCCCCATATACTGGGGGTGACAGGTTCAAGCCCGGCCCTGACCAAAAACTGTAAAAGAAAGAAATGGCATTGGGTCTACTGTTTATATATATTTCAAAGGGGGGGGGGTATCCTGTGTTATAGCATACACAAATACAAAACTCAAAGCATTTTGAAGACTTAAAGGTTAAAAAAAAAAAACCCTAAATATTTAGAACAACATGAAAGAGACTAACTTTATGACCTCCAAGTAGTAAAAGTTTCAGTTTAATTTTTTTTTGTAGAAACCGAGTCTTACTTTGTCACCCTTGGTAGAGTGCCAGTAGAGTAGGCTGGCATCACACAGCTCACAGCAACCTCCAGCTCCTAGACTTAGGTGATTCTATTGCCTCAGTCTCCCGAGTAGCTGGGACTACAGGTGCCTGCCATTAATTCCTGGCTATTTTTTTTTCCCCCAGCTTTTTTTTTGTTGCAGTTCGTCCGGGGTCAGGTTTGAACCCACCACCTTTGGTATATGGGGCCGGCACCTTACCCACTGAGCCATAGGCGCCTCCCTCATTTTAATATTTTTTAAGAAAAAACAAAAACATAAAGAGAAATATTTATTAATTTATTTTACTATATTAGAATTAAAATCTGATCATGAAAAGCATGATTAAAAAATAAAAAAATAAGAAAAAGACTGGGGAATGATATTTGCAAGTCACAAGGTCAACTAATAATTAGTTTATATTCCAAGAAAATAATTCCTAGTAATCAAGAAGAACAATGAACCCAAGAGAAAATTAGGCAAAGGTTGTGAGCTGGTAATTTGCATAGGAGGAAACATGAATGACCAATAAACATAAGAAAACATGTTTAATTTGACTTGTAATTAGAGATGAGTAAATTATATCTGAATTGATATATATTTTTTCTACCCACAAGGTTAGTAAAAATTCAGTGTCTGACTGTACTTAGCTTTTCAGGAAGTGTATGGGAATGAGTGCTCTCATTTTCCAATTAGAGGTGGGAATCTAAACTAGTGCAACTACTCTGGTCAAAAATTAGTCAATATCTAGTGAAATTAAAGATGGGCATATTCCACAGCCAGGTGTATTCCCTAGATAAACTCATACATATTTGTATTGTGAGGTATAAAGAAGAATATCTTAGTTTGTAATAGAAAACTTTTTAAACAATGCACCTATCATTTATGGGGGAGTGGGTTATCAATTATAGTATAGTTATGAAATGAATCTCTGAATATTTGAACTAGAGCCAAATACACCAACATAATAATTGACATAATGCCATTTGAAATGTGCAGTGTAGTTCCATTACTATAAAGTTTAAGGACATATAATACAATGTTACAAACTAATGATACTTATACAAATGTATGCATCTTTAAAAGAATGCAAAAAGGGTGGTGCCTGTGGCTCAAAGAGTAGGGTGCCAGCCTCATATACCAGAGGTGGTGGATTCGAACCCGGCCCCAGTCAAAAACTGCAACAACAACAAAATAAATAAATAAAAGAGTGCAAAGAAATGATAAACACTTAAATAAAATAGTGGTTTTAATAAATAAAATAGTGGTGAGTGAGTAGGAATGGGAATAGAAGGGCGGAGGAATACACAAAGTGCTTTACCTGCATTGATTATGTTTTTAACCTGGTTGGTGTTTCATGAGGGTCTATTATAGGGACAAAAGTCCAAAAAATTTGTCTTTTGGAATGTCTGAAATATTTCATAAAACATTAAAAAGCTTATTTTGACCTTCCACTCTGTATTAGCTTTTCATCCTAAACCCATATTTATGGAAACTCTAAGAGCATTTTCATTGATGTTGATAACCAGACAATATCAATACCACTAGCTATATATCAATATACTAGGTAATGCAGTTAAATTTTAAAAAAAGAAGTTATGTAAAAATTGAAAAATAAGAGTCACAGTGATCATCATTTGCAAATGACATGATTGGATTGTTGAAAAATGTAAGAGTACCAACTGAAAATTGTTAAAATCATGTGTGTGTGTGTATGTGTGTGTGTGTGTGTATTTGTAGTTGAATAATAGATTTCTTACATAGGAGCTGCTGAAACCTAGCAATTAACTTTAGAAATATGAAGAAAACAGTGCAAACTCTTTTGAAGGTCATAAATAATGGAAATAAATATCTTGTTCTTTGATAGGAAGACAATAGTGGAAATATATTAAAATTTGATGTGATTCCAATTAAAATACCAAGGGGTATTTGGACTAGGCATAGTGATTTCAAAGCACATGTGAAATACAATAATAATCATGTGAGAATAGCTGTAAAAATTATGAAAAGAAATGATAAGTAAGGGTTAACTTTTCTTTATACCTTATAAGCTTCTGTATTTAAAGGTATAAGAGTAGGAGAACAGGTCAAAGAAATAATGTTTTGTTCCTGAAATAGATTGAAATAGTAATACATATAATTAAAGGCCAGTATTAAAATGGTGGAAGGAATTACATTGAAACTATGTATTTAGAAAGATAAAACTAAAGACAATTTCTTATCTTATTCTTTTTTTTTTTTATTGAATCATAGCTGTGTACATTAGTTCAATCATGGGGTACAGTGTGCGGGCTTCATATGCAATCTGAGATATTTTTATCAACTTGATTGACATAACATTCATGAGATTTTCTCAATTACTATGTGAAAACATTTTTGATCCGTATTTAGAAGTTTTTTTTATACTCAAATTAATTCCAAAATATCATAGAGTTGAATGAAAATAATAAGACTGGCTGGGTGCAGTGGCTCACACCTGTAATCCTAGAACTCTGGGAGGCCCAGGCGGAGGATTGCTTGAGCTCATGAGTTCAAGACCAGCCTGAGCAAGAGGGAGACCCCATTCTTTTTTTTTTTTTTTTTTTTTGAGACAGTGTCAGTCACCCTCCGTGAAGTGCGGTGGTGTCACAGCTCACAGCAGCCTCAAACTCTTAGGCTTAAGTGATTCTCTTGCCTCAGCCTCTCATAGCTGGGACTACAGACACCTGCTATAATGCTGTGCTATTTTTGTTGTTGTGGTGGTTGTCATTGTTGTTTAGCAGACCTGGACCGGGTTCAAACACACTTGCCCCAGTGTATGTGGCCGGCGCCCTAACCACTGAGCAATGCGTGCTGAACCATCAAGACCCCTGTCTCTAAAAAAATAGCCTGGCATTGTGGCGGGTGCCTGTAGTCCCAGCTACTTGGGAGTCTGAGGCAATGGAATTGCTTGAGTCCAAAAGTTTGAGTTGCTATGAGCTATGATGCCACAGCACTATACCATGGGTGACAAAATGAGACTCTGTCTCAAAAAAATAAAAGAAAGAAAATAATAAGAATGAAACTGTAAAATATTAGAAATAAACATGGGTCATCAGGAGGTAGGGAAATGTGATGTCTTGAAATGTAAAAGGTCTTAGACACCAAGTCGAAATATTAATAAATGTCATTATGTAAATTTTAAAATTCTACACAGGAAAAATGGAACAGGAAAATACGGGGATTACTTTTCAATACATAGGCTAGATAAAAGGTTGATAATTTACTTTCTTATGAATCAAAATAAGATTCTTTGGTACAAAAGGAAAGAGATATTCTGTAGTTCACTAAAGAAAAAAAAATAAATGCCTTATAAACATTAGAAATGATCTTTAATTACATTCATGAATAAAAGCAGATTAAAATGAGTGGCAAATACTGAATTTTCATAATATGCTGTTTTGGAAAGTGAACAGATTATGTAGTGAGAAGGAATCCATTAATACAAATTTCTCCTAACGATCAGTGATTCTCAGCATGAAGCAGTTTTGCTCCCAAGGAGGCATTTGGCAATGTCTGGAGACATTTTTGATTATCATAACTGGATGATGTGTTACTGGAATATAGTGGATTTAAGCCAAAGATGTTGCCAAACTTCCTACAATACTCAGGATAATGTCCAACAATAAAGAAGTATCTGACCAAACAACTGATTTATGCCAAGATTGTGAAATCCTGCTTTTGATATACACGTGTGCACAGTGCATGTTCAAGGGCTTACATTGATGAATTGTTCGTAAATGCAGAAGAATGGAAGCAACCTAAGCATTTGTCGATAGAGTGGTTAAGTAAAATATGATGCATCCACAGAATGCTGTTATGCAGTTTATAAAAAGAATAAGGTAGATACATAGAGCATGTCTCTATTTAAAAATGAAAACCTGTGAATGTATGTATATATGTGTTAAAAATAATTGAACATGGTCCCCTTCTAAGGGATTTAGAGTGGGATTTTCACTTTTCATTGTTTTCTTTTGTATTACTTAAAATTTTACTTCCTGAAATTGACTTTTCCATATTTTTTAATACAAACCCGGACTAATTCTATTACTTCAATTTACCTTCCCATGTTGTCTTTCCATTTTCTTCTTAAATAGAAGCTACACTCTTTACAAAGTGGACCAAAGTATCTGTTTCACTCTATGTCCTTTGCCTACCAAGGCAGTCTCCCAGTTTGCATTTCTGCCTTTTGCAATACTTCATGAAGTCCTGGCATGGTGCCTTGGGCCCGTAATCCTAGTACTCTGGGAGGCTGAGGTGGGTGAATTGCTTGAGTTCAGGAGTTTGAGACCAGCCTGAGCAAATGTAGGTGACCTTGTCTCTAAAATTTGCTGGGTGTTGTGACAGGTGCCTGGAGTCCCAACTCCTAGGAAGGCTGAACCAAGAGCATCACTTGAGCTCAAGAGTTTAAAGTTGCTGTGAGCTATGAAGCCATGGCACCATACCAAGGGCAACAAAGTGAGACTTGTCAAAAAAGAGAGGGTGAGAGAAAAGAG
Source organism: Arctocebus calabarensis (assembly GCA_963573935.1). Taxonomy (NCBI): domain Eukaryota; kingdom Metazoa; phylum Chordata; class Mammalia; order Primates; family Lorisidae; genus Arctocebus; species Arctocebus calabarensis. The sequence continues at coordinate 9,210 of CAUYON010043359.1, read as the reverse complement.
AATAGGAGAGGAGAGGAGAAGAGGGGAGAGGTTGGTGCCTGTGGCTCATCCAGTAGGGCGCCGGCCCCTTATACCGAAGGTGGCAGGTTCAAACGCAGCCTTGGCCAAACTGTGAAACAGAAAAATAGCCGGGCATTGTCGCGGGTGCCTGTAGTCCCAGCTACTCAGGAGGCTGAGGCAAGAGAATAAGCCCAGGAGTTGGAGGTTACTGTGAGCTGTGTGATGCCACGGCACTCTACTGAGGGCAATAAAGTGAGACTCTGTCTTTACAAAAAAAAAGAGAGAAAGAGAGAGAGAGAGAGAAGAAGAAAGAAAAATACTTTGTGTTGTGTTTAGTCCTAGTCTCTAAGTCTACTTTCTACACCTAGTCTTTCCTGTCCCCTCAGTCACTTTGGATAATTCGTTTACACTTTGTATTCTTAAGACACCCATATAATGTGTTATAATGATTTATGAACTTTTCTACTTTTTTCTTGACTCCATCTCAAAATTCCAAATTATACTGTGAGCTTTTTCATGGGAAAATCGTATTTTATTCATTCTTGAACCTGTAATAGTATGTAGCAGGGTCCCTGAGATATTATCTTTGTTCAAAAATTGTTATCTTGAATGTAATTGAATTAAGGTTTATAATATATAGGCAATTATACATAGATAAATAGAAAACAAAAAACACAATTAGTTGAGTCTATTGTAAACCCTAACTCTCATGTTCTTTGGTACATTTTGATATACAGTTATATGTATATTTCATTTTTTGGCCATTAGGAAATGATGTATACTATAATAAAGCTAGGTGATTATGTGTTTTATTTTCTTTAATAAAAGCTTTTCAATTTTAATATCAGTTTAACTGAAATTGTAATTCACACTTTTAAGTGTCAGTGTTTTTCGTATGTCTCACTTGGGAAAGTCCTATTTCGTTTTATTTTACATCAATTGTATGAGTGCATGAAACAGTTTATCATCTTTACACTCCGTTTCTTGACTGTTGTATGATCCTACCGAAATCAAACATTTTAGATATTCATGAGGGTAATACATGTCCATTATCATTACAATCCCCATTTCTTTGGGAAAAACATGATCTATAGCTGCGAAACTAATTAAGTTGTTTTTTGATGCATATGTTGTCATCTGTTTTGCAAATCCCTTGTTAAGGTCGAATTATGGCAGAATTTTATTGTAAGGTTTGGAGTTCTTGATTTTTTAAACCATTATACATTCTCAAAAACTTTTCAAGAGATTGGTGCTTGATTAGAGGTGTGTGAGTATTGAGTCCTGCCTTGTCCTGTCATAGTCATTCTGAGTAGCTTAATAGATTGCCTAGTCGAGTATATTTCATAATTTTTTCCAAGTCAGAATTTGGTTTATTTGTCACTGTAAGTTTGATTTTTTTACTAGAGAAGTAAAGCAATTCTACAGTATCAAATATTAGATATGTTGACACACATATTAGGGGAGAGAGAACATGTGTGCGAGCATGAACTCGAGCACACTCTTTGTTCCGGGCACAATACAGCATCTAATACAAATGGGCCATGATTTTTGGCCCCCTGTGAGGCAGTGTCATGGCCAGTCAACAGTGGTTACTCTTCTTCACTGAGTGTCCCTTTGCTTAAATGCAATCTTTTGTCTCAGTATAACTTTTTCCCAAGAAGTGGAACATTAGCTTCCTTTGTACCGATCGTGCGTGCTCTGACTATACGACCATTTTACTCTAAATTTTAAATCAGATCACTTCAGCAAGGGTGGATGTAGAATTTTAGGATCCTCAGGTCTTTTTCCAAGTATTTTTCCCCATTGAGTTAGCAATCTAGTAATCTTCATCTTGGGGACACATCAATAAAAAGTACACAAGGATGCATCTAGAACTAACTTTTAGCTTCTCAGATGGAGGAGATGAGTATAAGAATCATGTGTTGCTGTTATTACCTTTATTATTTAATGTGCTTATAATCATTTGATTTCAACCTTGGCTGAATTTAAGAAAGCAGGAAGAAAATAATTAGTTTATAATTTAAAAACATAATGATAAGGTAAGAAAATCTGCCGTGGCTAATGATGGTGTCCAGACTAAGAACTTTTACTCTCTTCTAGAAAGCAGAGTTCATCACACATGTGGAATTTTCAAAACATTTAATTAAGGAAAAAATACAAAAACCGCTTTTGAGAAAATATGGCCCACAGCAGTCCTGTTCCCCTTATTGCCAAACTTCCCTATTCCCTGTTATTTTGCTCATCTGTTCCTTTCTGTGTCTTGCTAGATGCCATGTGATGGGGCCACCAAAATAGAAGGACTTATGATCCTGCCTCTAAGTTTGCTCCATAATGGCAATTAATTTGCAAATGAGTATTGTATTGTGTGATTCAGACAAATATGTTGGGAGCCTTGAATTTCAAAAGGACTGGGGCATAAGAGCTACTCAAATGGAGAAGATTGACTTTGAATGATGGATTACAACATTCACAAATATAATAATGTGAAATAATGCTAATCACTTGTTTGAGAGTCTATCCAACATTAAGGTCAAAGGAATCTTCTCAGATTACAGAATGTAAGTCCACCTAAAAAATGTTTTGAAATACTATTTTAATGCAGATATACTTTAAAGTGTGTTTATTTATTTTTTTCCCCAGTTTTAGCCAGAGCTGGGCTTGAACCCGCCACCTCCAGTATATGGGGCCGGCACCCTATTCCTTGAGCCACAGGCGCCTCCCCATGTTTATTATTTTTGTTATTGGAAAGCAACAGAGGAGGGATAAATAGTCATGTCTTGCTATTTTTAACTTGTTAAGGACTAAATGAAAAGAAAATGAATAAAACCACAAATAATAACAAAAAGAAAAGAATATTACAACTTGTATTTTAGTGAACATTGATTAACAATTACAATATCTATTCAAGCGTGGTATTAAAAAGGAAATTCACCTAGTTTTTTTCTATGATTGAAGCGACCTTTCAGATTCAAAATTTGTAAATTTATTAAAGTGCCAGTACTTATTTATCTCATTCTCAAATAAGTGTTTACAGATAATAATCATATAATAGCAGATTTTTCTCACATCAAAATCTGTAATTGCCAAAAAGAAATAGGAAAAAGTCCCCATTGGTACTGTACAGTCAAATTTAATAAGTGCATGGCTGGTAATGGAGACTCCACAGGCTGGGGATGAGTAGGTGTTTTACTCAAACTTATAACTGTCCTCACAGATGTCAGTTAGTAATTACTGTCTCTTGTCAGAAATATCGCGATGATGTTCCAGAATTTAGCAAAGGGAGTCAGAATGGAGAAAGTGAAAGGACTTTGAGTTTGGCAAGAAAAAGGTAATATATAACATTTTTCCCCTTAAAAACATTTCTCAGAATAAGTGAAGCATTTAACCAATGTCTTTGGCACTATCAAATATTTGTCTTTTCCTGATATCCTGATGTATTACATTTGGAAACTACTTCATTGTGTGTACCTGTCTTTCATAGCTAGCATTGTATCTTGGAAACTTGTGCTGTACAAAAAGAAATCAAAGACTTGAAGCAGACCCCCAGTAGCAGTCTTACAAATTTGAACAGATCCCATTAATTTTTCATTAGTCATTGTCACCCATTTGCTTCTGATATCTTTTCTTATAGTGTTTTCTTCCTTTCTTGTGATTTGTCCTTCAGGCTTTGGATCAAGTTCCAGCTCCTCTTTACAGCTTTTCCTGACTGTTTAATCTCTCTGTACCAACAAGGCCTGCATTGTACATGATCTTACATTAGTTTCTAGATTATTATTTTGATGTGCTTCAATCTCCTGCCTACTCCTCTAGGACTGGGTACTTCTCTGAGCTTCAGTTTCTCTATGTATATGTGGGTCACTATGAAAGTTTTGAGATAGTCTGTTTTATGTGCATTATTACACTTGCAAGAAACACAGTCGACAACATCCTTCCTGATTCACTTGTGAGTTTTAATTTGCCTCACTCATCAGTGTGTTTCTGGGAGGGCTTCATTTGTTTTCATCTGCCCATTTGGGGGTAATAATACTCATATACCAACCTCATATTATCACCCACATTGTAGAGAGGACCCACATACATGCTTCTTTGGAGGATTACATGTAGCAAACAAGGTTAATCATACAGCACAGAGTCTTACCCGCATTAGGTACCCAATATTCTTTTGGAGTTATAATTATGCACTGTATATATGCTTAGTAATTGATAGCTTGGTTAAATTTCCTTTCAAGTCTGCATTCTACAAAAACACAATTATTTGTCTGCTAGAAATAGCCCCAGGCTGTGCATATGAAAGGGAAAGAACTAGTTAGACATGGAAAATAGTCAATTAGTTGCTTTGTCTACATGCCAATTGGTTGAATCATCTGAGTGAAATACTTCAGTGTTTAGAATGTGATATTTGAGTGGGTATCCGAATGTGCCCAATACATATAGAATAGTACAATACATAAAGAATAAAGTCATGTCTGTGAAACGCGTATATAGAATTGCCACTTAACTCATTAAAACAACCATTTTATCAGGCTTTTTCTTAAAAATAAAAGTCTGACTTCATCAGTTGATTCTCTAAGTTGATGAAATTGGGATTTTATATATACAAATACTTTTCATCTTTTAGTCCTTCCCCGATTTCTTTTTAGTACAAAGTACATGGACCAATATTTCCTTTCCTTATTTTTTCACTGTGGGGAATTTGCCAGTTGCAATCAAACATTAGGAAATGACATGGTGTGCACACACATGCAGTGTCTGCCCCACAGGGGCTAATGTTCACATGATGCATTTTGCTTGACAAATCCGCACTACTGAAATTGGGACCTTGTTACCCATATCCTTTGCTCCACATTCCCATCTCCTCCCATTTTGCTGGTCATAAATACATACCATTTTGAAATGTACTTCACTGACTATCCAGACAACAAGCACAAAATTGCCCCAGCCTATGTGCAAGTGTCTTACTCAGCAGTCAGGCCTATTCAGGGGGATGGCCCTTTTAGCGCGGAAATAGTGCTTTAGGTTTCTAAAAAGGCCAAGGATAGCATCAGTTTGTTGTGAATTTGACTCAATGTGATGTGAGCTTCTGGCAAATATTCAGGGTAGTGGAACTAATTCATTTATGTGGAATTTATGTCCTGATTTCTTTCATAAGGATGTACAGTAGTTTGTAAGCTGATCATAATGAAAAAAAAAAGCCCTGAGGAATAAAAAACAAAGAATATTTAGGGTTTAAAACAGAATAAAGTTAGGGAGTACAGCTGTGTCACTCTCGACTCTGGAGTTCTTTATTTAATTAATGAGTGTTTCTCTTGCCCTGTGCCTGTTAGCTAATTAGGCCGTAAATGAAATTTTTTAGGCACTCTTTATTGTTGGCTAGATCACTGGGCATCTTTGAGATTTTATGCCCCAGCCTCATTCCCATTGCCCAGGAATGTTGCCCTCCTGCGTTGTAACTTCATTTTGAACAGGCTGCCTGGGGATTTAGGTGGTTCCCACTGAGTTATACAGGGCAGCCCTCAGCTGCTTTGTGACAGCAAGTACAAATGGGTATGATATGCGTGTGTGCTTCTTGGTATCTCATTCATTATCTGGATGATGAGTCTTTCCCAGGATAATAGGTTTGATAGCACAGCCCCCTCAGAAAAGCATGTCTGATAAATTTAGTAGAATATTAGTGTAAATTTCTACTGATTTTCTTCCTTAAATGCTTTAGTTTATATCGTGAAACCAAAGCCTAGTACAGAGACTTTTGTCAACATCTTTGAAGCTCTAAGACCAACCTCTGCTTTTTTAGGTGCAGAAAAGTGATTTGTATTTGAAAACATGAAAAGTGGGACTAAGCCTTTAATCTCCTCCAACGAAGGTTAAAGTTTCCACAGTTTTGGCTTTACTGGTTTTCCTCCGACCACTAACCATCTGCTATGGTGCACAGACGTTTCCTACAGGGATACATGCCCTGGCAAATTTTAGTCATCACTGTCATGTCAGCCCAGCATTTTCTTGCCATCTTTCCATTCTTATAAACCACTTCTGAATTGACATCTATCAGTAACATGCTTAGATAGCAATTTAGAGGTTAGCTTAATTGACAAAGGTTAAGTTTTCTACTTGCTCGCGAAACACTAAGAAGTTAGGAGTGGTTTATATTAGGAGCTAATGCCGTGCTACGTACAAATGAATTATAGAACTCTGTAGTTTCTATTACCGGGTGGCCATAATGGTAGTATATCCTAATGGTAGTTGTTGACAGAGGATTGGGTATAGTATCTTGTCTCTATACGCATCAAAGATTGAATTCACAGGAAGTCTAGGTAGAGTTCATTTTACTATAACGTTATTGATGAAAGGAGCCAATACAGAGACTTCGCCCTCTTTTGTGAGCAGATGATATCTGATCTCTTTCTATAATAATAGTTAAGCCTTGAGTGTCTAAGAAGGTTATTATAACAATAATGTTGCTGAAAATAATTTTGTTTTAGTTTTCGTTCCCCTTTTATTGAAGCCTATTTTTTAAATTTAAAAACATGTGCTCCACACATAATAAAATACACATTAAGATGTTTAGAAAATTGTGTATCCAGCAAATTCACTGATTAAGAAAAGCTACTCTTTCTCTTCAGTTACGTGTGCAGTTTTTCACTGAATATGGATCTATGGGTTTGACAATTAAGTTCATGAGCTCATCCTAGAAAAGGTGCTACACACCTCATGGCTGAATATCACTATGGTAACCTGTGGTTCTCCCCTTGGGAAGCTATACACTAATGCCAGCACATAGTCCACCCTTCAAAGCAATTTTTGAACGCTTTTTCTGGAATGTCCATTAGAGCTGTCATTATACGGCATACAAAAACATGCAAAAAAAATAATGTCACTCAACAAGACACTGCCACATGTTGACACAAATGCAGCTATGAGACACATACTGACTTTATGAGACTATACTCAGTTGTTAGTACAGTTCTGCCAACATAAATGCATTGTGGCAAGTTCACACACTTAATCGTCATATCTCCTTCGATAGCTGGGATGGTCATTCTGGAAAGTTTCCAAAATTGCTTAGAAGGGTAGACGAGGCACTGATGCCAGTGCATAGCTTCCCAAGAAGAGTACCTCAAAGGTGACTGTAGTGATATTCAGCAGTAAGGTAAGTAGCCCTTTCTCTAGGTCAAGTTCTTATCTTAATTTTCAGACCATGTATACTTTTCTCATATACAAAGAAATAAAGTAGGAGGTGATATGGGAACTGCTGACAGTATTTACACACACTTAGGGTAATAAAGAGAGTTATCCACAGCTAACCACAAAATGACATTTCATGAAGTGAATTATTTTTGTATAATTTTATTATCTTACTCTTCATGTTTATTGAGACAGCATCTCACTCTGTTGTCCTAGGCTAGAGTGCAATGGGGTCATAGCTCACAGCAACCTCAAACTCCTGCCTTAGCCTCTTTTGTAGCTGGGACTATAGGCACCTGCCACAATGCTTAGCAAATTTTTCTATTTTTTTTTTAATTTTCTTTTTTGTGTGGAGGCAGAGTCTCACTTTATTGCCCTTGGTAGAGTGCTGTGGCATCACACAACTCACAGCAATCTTCAACTCCTGGGCTTAGGCCATTCTCTTACCTCAGCCTCTCAAGTAGCTGAGACTACAGGTGCCCGCCATAGCGTCTGGCTATTTGTTGTTGTTGTTGCAGTTTGGCCAGGGCTGGGCTTGAACCTGCCACCTCAGTATATGGGGCTGGCACCCTACCCGCTGAGCCACAGGCACTGCCCCAATTTTTCTGTTTTTAGTAGAGACTGGGGTCTCGCTCTTGCTTAGACTTCTCTTGAACTCTCGAACTCAAACAATCCACCCACCTCCTGGAGTGCCAGTATTACTGCTCCCAGGCTGTACATCTTTTCTTGTATCATTGAGAGGCAAATTTCAAATATGGATGCCTTATGTCAGCCATAATTTCACAGTGAGCAACTGGTAGACAAAATATGTGGACCTTGCCCTAGAAAAGTCTGGTGACCTTTTGGAAGTGTAGTGTATAAGAAATGGATTTGCTCTTTCATTCTGTCCCTTATGCTTAATTTTAAAATAGGCATCTGAGTGCACATGTTGAGCCTTACTGGCAAATTATGCATAGGGTTTGGCCATTCTTGTTATAGTCTGGTATCATTATAATGTCCCCTGTAATGGCCATCTTTCTTATCAATTCGTACTTCTATTCCCAAAGAAGACTAGCGAGTGACTAAGGATGGACCAACCTCCCCTCATAGATGGGAGACCAACTGAGAATTCATGGTTTGTAACTTCTGCTGAGAAAAAGCATTTTCTGAAGAAGAGAATAGCAATTCATATTGTTGGCAAAGATAGCTCTCTTTAAATATTTTCTCAGGTTTCTGAGTCTTCTTTAGGGACATATGTATCATCTTTTTTTTGGCACTATATCTTATAGGAGAGGTGTCATATCTATTCTTTACTCTCATACAATCCCCTTACTGTCCAATAGTTTAAGTTTTAAGTTTAGGATAGGAAAAAATGGTCCAAACCCATACTTCCTCATCAAGAAATCATTTCCTATTTGAATATTTTCTCTCTTTGGATTTTAGATGTAAATCCCGAAAGTAGTTTTCACCATGACTTTTCAGTATTTCCTCAATCAATCTATACTTGTTACATAACTCTTTGTGTTGTGATACCATTTATCTATTATTATTTCTTCTTATCTTTAATTATTTATGCCTTGAGATTTCACTGCCACATTTTTCTATTTTCTTGTGTTCACCTCTTGTCTTTATAAAAGGTGTTAAGTGTGGCTAAAGTTCTCCTGTTCTGGTTCATACTTCCAGTAATTTATTATTCCTTGTTTTCTGTGAATATGTGAGATGCTGGTGGCAAGTTAAAGGTGAGCCCTATTAAATTATACTTTCTACATCACTAAAATATTTCTTTTTTTTTAATTTTAATTTTTTATTTAATCATACCTGTGTACATTAGTGCAATCATGGGGTACAGTGTGTGGGCTTCATGTACAATCTGAAATATTTTCTTTCTTTCTTTCTTTCTTTTTTTTTTTTTTGAGACAGAGCCTCAAGCTGTCACCCTGGGTAGAGTGTCATGGCATTACAGCTCACAGCAACCTCCAATTCCTGGGCTCAAGCGAGTCTCCTGCCTCTGCCTCCCAAGTAGCTGGGACTACAGGCACCCGCCACAACGCC
>CAUYON010043358.1:0-24972 GCA_963573935.1 Arctocebus calabarensis | reverse complement strand
TCCCTAGTAGCTGGGACTACAGGCACCCGCCACAGCGCCCGGCTATTTTTTTGTTTTGCAGTTCGGCCGAGGCCGGGCTTGAACCCGCCACCTTCGGTATATGGGGCCAGCGCCCTGCTCGCTGAGCCACAGGAGCCGCCCTTCAGTAGGTTCTTGGTCTCGGTGATTCGAAGAATGAATCCATAGACCACAGATCAGTGGTAAGACAGGATTTATTTACAGAAAAGAATGCAGAAGTACCAGAGCTCCTGGCAGAGAGAGAAAACCCAAGTCGGGAGAGAAAAGCGCTCTCTCTGTCTAACTGTCCCTTTCTAGGCTCTTTGTCTAGAGGTATATATAGTCCCATGGGGCCCTTGGTAGTTAGGTTTAGTGGGTCTTGGTAGTTACATTTAGTGTGTCTGGGACATGTCTGGGTCATGTCTGGTCCTTGGTAGTTTCATTTAGCGTGTCTGGGTCGCTAATGAATGGTTACAATCACTTTCACTCCCAGGCCTAGGAAATGGGCCCCCTCCCACCCTCCAGCATGCTGGTTCCACTGCTCCCTGCCACCACACCAACATCGCCAAGGTGGAGGCAGCCGGCCTGCGACCCCCACTCCACAAGCTGGCTGGAGTGCCATTTGTCCTGTATCACTAGCACGCTGGGAGGCCGAGACAGGTGGATTGCTTGAGCTCACAAGTTCAAGACCAGCCTGAGCCAAAGTGAGACCTCTTCTCTAAAAATAGTTGGGTGCTGTGGCGGGCGCTTGCAGTCCCAGCCACTTGGGAGGCTGAGGCAAGAGGATCACTTAAGCCCAAGAGTTTGAGGTTGCTGTGAGCTGTGATGCCACAGCATTCTACTGAGGGTGATATAGTGAGACTGTCTCAAAAAAACAAAACTGGCCAGGTAAGATGACTCATGCCTATAATCCTACTGAGAGGCTAAAGGGGGTGGATTGCTTGAACTCAGGAGTTTAAGACCAGCCTGAGTAAAAGTGATACTAAAAAATAGTCTCTACTAAAAATAGAAAAATGAGCCAGGCATGGGAGTGTACGCCTGTAGTCCTAGATACTTGGGAGGCTGAGGCAAGAAGGATTGTTTGAGCCCAGGAGTTTGAGGTTGCTGTCAGCTATGGTGACCTGGCACTCTAGCCTGGCAACAGAATGAGACTCTGTCTTAAATAAAAATTTAGAAAGACAGCAGACAGGTTCATCTATCATTAGAGTAAATGCTTAGAAGTTGTTGCTTTTTGAATGGTAATTAAATATTTTTCTCTTTTTTTTTTCTTAAATATTTGAAGGTATTCTGCACTCTTTATCTCATCTTATAACATGAATGTCCAGTCAGTGAAACCCTCTTACATTTCCCTCTTTTCATCTTATTCTCTTGCTCACTTTATAAGATGCTCACTTGTAATAGTTAATCAGGGCATGGTTTCCCTAGAAAGCCTTCTCTTACTCTTAACCCACATGGTTCTTTTTCCCTGAACTTGATGCTTGCATTCTTTTTTTTTTTTTGAGACAGAGCCCCAAGCTGTCACCCTGGATAGAGTGCTGTGGCATCACAGCTCACAGCAACCTCCAATTCCTGGGCTCAAGCGAGTCTCCTGCCTCTGCTTCCCAAGTAGCTGGGACTACAGGCGCCCGCCACAACGCTCGGCCATTTTTGGGTTGCAGCCGTCATTGTTGTTTGGCGGGCCGGGCTGGATTTGAACCCACCAGCTCAAGTGTACATGGCTGGCGCCTTAGCCCATTGAGCCACAGGCGCTGAGCCATAACGTGAAAATCTTAAATGCAACCAGAGGAAATGAACATCTTATATATGCAGAGAAAAATAATTTTTGACTCTCCATCAGGAACAATGTAAAGCAAAAGAAACAAAAAACCAAAAGAGTGGTAAAGACATCTTTAAAGGGATAAGAGAAAAATGAAGCCTATAATTTCATATCCAGAGAAAAATATATTTAAAAATTTAATGCCAAATAGGCAGTCTCATACATGCAAAAATGAAAACAAGTAACTGGCTTGCATTTCAAAAAAATGTAAGAATAACATTTTGCACACAAGGAAAATAATTATCAGTTAGAAACAACGACTTGAGAGTGATAAGTAGCTCTAGGAAGAAAGCATATAGGTGATTATAAAATAGATTCCTCATTTAAAAAAATGCCTTTAAGAGATATTTGAACATTCATAACAAAAAAAGGAATGGACAATGAGCTTTATAATACATGTAAAAATTGTATAACAATAATTCATAGAATGTGGAGGGAAGAATAGAAATAATGCTCCGTATATCAGGATGTAGTGGGTTTGAGTTAGGATAGTTTTAGGTTACAGTTGTACACAGCAACTACAGTTTTTTTTTTTTTTTAATGAAGAAGATGAATAAAGAATGTGTATTGCATAAAGGTCAAAATCAGATCAAATTAAGTATTTTTAAAGTATTTAGGTAAAGGAGTATAGTGTATGATGGACAAGAATATGAATGAGGCTGGAGAGGCACACAGCATTAGATAATGAAGACTCTCAGCAAGAACATGAATAGGTAAACAGTAGCATTTACACATTCCCTTTAAAACGGGCAAATCTTAATAATTTAAAATTGTACCTCAATTCCCGTTTATGTTATGGGAGGCCATTTATGATTTTTTTTTTTTTTTGACATGGGGTCTTGCTGTCTGTTGCCTTGGCTGGAGTATAGTGACATCATCATAGCCAACTACAACCTCAAACTCCTGGGCTCAAGCGATCATCCTGCATAAGACTATTGAATAGCTAGGAATACAGACCTACAGCACCACACTGGCTAATTTGTCTGTCTCTTTGGGGGAGGAGGTGTATAGACAGGGTCTCACTCTTGCTCAGGCTGGTCTTGAGCTCCTGGCCTCAAGCAATACTCAAGCAATCTCAGCCTCTCAAAGTGCTAGGAGTACAGATGTGAGTCCCTGTGCCTAACCAGAATATTTTTTTTAAGCAAAGAGATTTTTACTTAGAATAACTCTGACCACAAGGCAGAGTGCATTATTTATAATGTATTTTAGTAGTATAACAGGTTCCAGGGGAGAAGTTAAGGGAAGTGCATTAAATGCAAAGGGGCATGAGAGTTGATGTCAGTATACCGTATTTTCTGAGGTGGTAATATGTTTACATACATTTGTCAACAGTCAGTAAACTATATATACTCCCTTTAAATAGAACAAATCTCAATATTTAAAAATTGTACTCCAATAAACTTAAAATAGAGAGGAAAAGATAGAGGAGTCAAGAAAACATTTGCAATGGTATGGGAGAGAGATGATTAAATTTCAAATTCAAGAAAATGACCTGGAAGAAGAAGGTTCAGATGACAAAGATAATTACAAAGGAGAATGATCCAGATAGAGTGAATGACTGGACATAACAAATAACAAATCACATTCAAAATTTCTCACTAAGAGAACTGGATAGATTTCAGATACCGTCAGTCAATATTCTGGCTTTAACCTTATGATTAGGGACAATCATAATGAATAAATTCAGGGAAGAAACTTAGTGGTTGCGAGGAAGAAGAGCAAATTTAGAAAAGATAAGAAAAAATCATTGCTAAAATTGAGATGCCTTTAATATTAGGAGTTGGAAATTTATATTTTGCAGCTAAATACAAAGGTATAGATCTTCGGAGTGAGGCCTTTGCTGATGATTTGAATTTCAGAGTCATCAGCATCTCTGTACTGTTCTGTTGGTATTGTTCTTACTTATTCAGATGATTACAATTGGTTTTCTCTAAAATCCAATCTATCCTTAGGGTTGACATTACCTATGAAAAGATTGTGTCATTAGTTCATAAACCATTTTACTGTTATCTATTGCATTTAAAATTCCTTTGACAATATTTTACCACATATTTAAGACCCTGGTGTCATGACTCTGTCCTTTCCACTGAGTTCCCATTAATTCTGTAATTTGTTATCAACATTGTTTAGCCCAGGGGTCCTCAAACTATGGCCCACGGGCCACATGCATTGGTGTGAATTGTGTTTGTTCCCATTTTGTTTTTTACTTCAAAATAAGATGTGTGGTATGCATAGGAATTTGTTCGTAGTTGTTTTTTTTTTAACCATAGTCCGGCCCCCCATCCTTCTGAGGGACAGTGAATTGGCCCCCTGTTTAAAAAGTTTGAGGACACCTGGTTTAGCCAGATACCATCACTCCATGTTTGCTAGACATAGCCGCTTTTAACAATCTCCATGGATTTCCACATGCTGGTTTTCTTTCTAGAATTACCTTCTCTGGTTTTCTGCAGGTGTAATTTATCCTGCACTACTCTTTCAGCAAGCTGATGCACACCTGTGAAGACAGACTGAATTCCCTTAGAGCCACTCCATCCATCCTTTGAAACTCTATCAAGTTGCATTTTGCAGTGTTTTAAATTTATGTTGCTATATGTATGTATATTTTGTTTTGGACAGCACCTTTTGCTGAGTGTGTAGGATACCAGCCCCATATAGTGAGAGTGGTGGGTTCAAACCCAGCCTCGGCCATACTCAACAAAAAAATAGCCAGGCAGTGTGGCAAGCACCTATAGTCCCAGCTACTTGGAAGGCTGAGGCAAGAGAAGCGCCTAAGCCCAGGAGATGGACATTGCTGTGAGCTGTAACGCCACAGCACTCTACGGAGGGCAACACAGTGAGACTCTGTCTCTACAAAAAAAATAAATAAAAATAAAATAATAATAATAAATTTCCATGTTTTCATAGGGAAAAGAGCCATCTTATAGACAAGAAAACAATTCAAATACCCTGAGGGATCCTACCATATAATCAAAAGCTAATGATTCCTAAGGCTTCTTTGTGTTCTGGCTCCCAATTCTGAGCCTTGCCTCAACTTTGGTCCTACTCTTGTAATACCTGCATTCACCTTTGTGGTCTGAGTTATGTAACTTATTTTATCCCATTTGTTTAGTATCTTATTGTGAGTAATTGTGGTGCCTCCTTTATTTCTGTTCTTGGCTATGTTTAACATGATGTACATGCTCTGTCTCTCTTTCTCCATCTCACTAGATAGATATATATAGAGAGAGACAGATACAGTATATTTGTTTTTAATAGAATTTAGGAATGATTCTTCAAGTAAATATTTTATGGAGATCTATTTTTTCAATTTTCTAATGTGAACTGTAGAAAATCTGATAATTAAGTTCACAAACTTGCCATCACATGCTTGTGTTGGCAGCATGGTCCAAACATCTCAGTAAGGTTTCATAATTTTAGTATTATCAGTGCCACCTAGCTATGATCGTGTCACTATGTGGCAATGTCATGGTGAATGGCATTCATAATTATTGTTGTATTTTTTGTGTGTGCTATGCAGACAGCTCTATAAGAGAATATCATAAGCTGGGTGGTTTACAAACAAGAAATTTCTTATATTCCTGGAAGATAACATTTTGAGATCAGAGTGCTAGTATGCTTAGGTTTTAGTGTGAACCCTCTTCCAGATTGCAAACCACCACCTTCTCTTTCTGTTCTCCACATGGAAGGATTGCTAGAGAGATCTCTGGGGCCCATTGATCAAGGCATTAATTCCATTGACGAAGGAATGGAAGGTTTCATCTTCAAGATCTAATTACTTCCCAATTACCCAGAATCTAGTATTATAATATTAGGGGTTTGGATTTAATAAATGAATTTTGGACAGGCAGAATCAAACTTTCAGTTCATAATCAATGAATTCATCCCTGTATATAATTCTTTTTCTTTCTTTATTGCCCAACAGTGAATGAAAAGGTTTTTCTTTGTTTTTTTTTTTTTTTTAACTCCTCTATGGAATTTCTCTGCAGAATTGATAATGATGGCAAAGTTGGTGACAACTTATCTCTCTAAAAACTATAAATATGGAAATGGTAACTTCAAATTATGAAATAGTGTGAACCAGTTCACACTAAAACCTAAGCGTACTAGCACTCTGATTTCAAAATGTTATCTTCCAGAAATATTCAAATTATTCCCTAAAATAATTTGCAGTTTCTGAGTTGATTGTCTGATTAGTCAAAATTTCAAACTATTTTCAATTTAGGATCATCACTCATGCAACATTCTTAAAATTAATTTTGGTCTTCCTTGCATAAATCAGGAAGTTTCATCAGGGAGTTTCATCTCTATAATGACACAAAAACTAAAAAAAAAAAAAAATCATGATTAAAGACTAAAATGGGCATGAGAGCTTGTTAACTTTCATGGATCTGATGTCAGAAAATATTCCCCTTCTTTACCTTGAGAATATCAAGTATACCTACTGAAGCACATAGGTCATTCTGATGTTTGAAAATGGCTATGTCACTTTTCAACCAGAGGAGCATTTGAATAGCGTCCTGCAAAATAAATAACAGGAGATACTTTATGTTTTATTAAGATTTTGTTATATACATATTTAACTTTTCTCACCAAAACAAAACTTCCACCTAATGACTCATCTTGGTTTCTATTACCATACTCCAAGAAAAGACACCAGGGAGTCATAAGTAAACTTATGATGTTTAAGGGAAGGACATATTCAAGATGATGATGCCAGAACATCTTTTCCAGTCAGGAAATAAAGTATATAGTTCCAGGAGCTAAGAAAGAGACGCACACACACAGGCAAAATGTATGTCAAAGGGAAAAAGAGATATCTCAAATGTTATCACATAATAAACGAGAAAATCTCATGAAGGTTATGTCGAACAGTTGGATGAAAATATTTCAAATTGTATATGAAGTCCACACACTGTACACCATGATTGCACTAATGTACACGGCTATGATTTAATAAAAAAAATACATATATGTAAAAAAAAAAAACTACCAATGGCCAAAGCTGGAAAAATTTAGCAACAAAATAGGGTAACATTGGTTTATAAGGTGTAAAGTTAATATACATGTGACCATACTGATGCAAATTGATAATTGAATAAATAAATGAGAATAAAAACAATACCCCATATACAAGAATTCCAAATAATGTACGTAGATTTTCTGCCTTCAAGTATCCAGAGGGTAATTCTGTGCTTCTTAATTGTGGCACATAGTCACTTCTTCCTGAAGAGTAGAAATGGAGAGAGGAGGAACAGAGTAGCTTTATAGTGCAGAAACTTGAGCAGCCCTGTCTAGGCCAAGTGCACAGGGGGAGATCCACAGTGGTGAGTGATATTGATAGTGCGTATCCTTAGGATGATTTGATTAGAATGGCATTAACCCTGTAGTCTTCCTCCCCTAAATCATAACCTTAGTCTAATTGTTAAAAGAATATAAGGCAAATCCCAACTGAGGTATATTCTATAACAGCCATTCTGAACCTGTGGGTTTCATTCTTTAACAATGAAAATACATTGCAGCATCAGGAAGGTTGAGAACCAATGTTCTATAAGATACCCAGGCAGCACTGTCAGTCATCAAAAACAAGGAAAACGTAACAAACTGTCACAGCCAAGAGGAGCCTAAAGAGAAGTGCTAACTAAATTTAATGTGATATCCTAGATGAGAGTCTGGAACAGAAACAGGACATTAGGTTAAAAACAAAAAATTTGAAAACAGTATGAACTTTAACAATAATGTACCAATATCACTTCATTAATTGTAAAAAATGTTCCATACTAATTTAAGATGTAAATTTCAAGAAATGCTAAGTGTAAGGCAAAAGGAACTATAGGTATTATCTTTGCAATTTTTCTGTAAATTTAAAACTATTCTAAAATCTAAACGTTTATTAACAATGAAAAAGAAAAAACACTATATTAAATCAAATACCATAGTATACACACCTGCATATTATGCATATGCATACATACACTACAGGCAGTGAATTTTCACCTATAGCCATTAATTTAAATTTAATTTCTGGAATCTTCTAGAGACGGAAGTATGGAGGATTTTGCTATGATTTTGAAGAAATCTCTTGAAAAGGAAGCTATACTGTGAACCTCGACACTACAGGGGGTCCGTGAGAAGGGTGAGTGACGATATTCAAATTTCAACACAATGTGCTTTGGTGCTTAGAGGGTGGAAGAGGCGTCTAGTTGGGATGGGGCAGGAATGCTCTCCCTGTGCTCAATGTCATTTCCACCTTGCATGAAGAAGAAAAATCACCCTGTGGTATGAGCAAGTGGGAGAGCTAACTGTACAGGGTAGAGTGTTATTAGTACTTGGCTGAGAGGTCATCTTTAGTGATTAGTGCCTCATGAGTTTTATTACATAATGAAAGCAACTCTTAAACCAACACCGCAGTCACTAAGCAGTGTATGCGATTTTAAGAAGAGACCTGTACTACTTCGTGTGCTTCCCATTTCTATGTAACCGTGCTTGTATAATATGCAGATATGTGTACCTACACCGCAGACGGAGAGTTTCATCAGTGTCCAGTCATTTAATTTTACTTTCTTTAATGTTGTAGAGACAGAATCATAGACGATTGAACTATCACTTTAAAGATTGGAAAAATAGACATCCTTTTGTGTCTCTTTTTAAAAGACTTCAATTCGTTTGCTGTTTAAAGAAACCATGATGCTAGAACAGAAGTCTCTCTTAAATAAATTCCTTTAGTAACCCCAACCCCAATGCAAACATCAAAGCATCTAAATGCAGCAAAAGGCCTGGATTTCCAGGGATGTGCAGGGAGAAAGTAGCCCTTCCGCCTTTAAGAATAACATATGCTGTAAGTTGAAGGAGAAAAAGTCTCAGAGGTATCTGGAAACAGTGTCCTGTAATTCAACTCAGATGTAAGTTTGACCCTCCACCCTCACATCCCTTGGTACATGAAAGGAGGGGAGTTTGAAGGCACTAAAAGTTTAAGCTGTGATGGCTGTTTTGGAGGATGAGCCTTATATTTTCAAAAAGAGGTGCCTGTAGTCGTTTCAGAGGAAGCTGTTTTCTTAGACCCCCCAGGTCAGTGATGGTGTTTTAAGTGTTTGTAACATCTTTTCTGCACATGGACAATGACTGCAGTGATAATAACAAAAAAATTGTCTGTGGAATTGCTAGAAAGAAATCGAATGGTATGAGAAATTTAGATCACTCTACATCATCTAATGGCTGGTTTATGATCAGTTGTCTGTATTTTTGTTAGATCTGCCTAATCAATTCAAAGGAAGAATTAACAAAGTGTTTAAAATGTACGGGTTCCACAGCCAGTTCAGATTCTTTTTGATGAAGATGACCATTTGGCAGCAGAATTTTATGGGTTGGTTCTATCTTCTGCCCAAATTCTGAATTCCTACTTGTGTTGTGCCTGCGAGCCAGCACCTGACTATATGGACATATGCAAACACTTTTAAGGTTTTGAATCAAAGGCAGCAGATGCTTTTGACACAAAGTCCTGCATTTTACATTATGGATCACCAGGACTGACACTAACAGAAGTCACGTGTCGAATTCTTTGCCTCATTGTGAGCAAAAAACGATGTCCAACAATAGTAAATTATTTTAACCTCTCAGGAAATACGAATAGTTTCATAGTGAGAGAGGAGTTGTGTGAGTCAAAAGCATAAAAATGCCAGCCATAAATAAAGGTGAAAAGCCCTCATCCCCATTGGGATAAAATAACATTGCATTCCTGAGATGCTGGATATGGACAGTTTCTTTGGAAATTTGTTTGGTCCAAGAGTAGAGTGAAAATAACTGTAAATAATTTATTATCACATTGCCCCAAATCACAACCTTGAACATAAAAGAAGAAAATCGAGTTTCAAATCAGTTTTGCCTTGACAAGAAGGGAACTAGACTCTGACAAAAAATGTCGTCTTTGGCAAAGATTTATATCACCGAAGATAAATGCGTATTATGTTTTATATGTGATATTTTTATCATCTACATATGTATTTGTTCACAATTTTAGAGTTAAATAAATCAGAAGTCTTTTGAAAAGATTGTCCTTCAACCCAATACAAATGATCCATATCAAAAAATGGAGTTGTAGATTTCATTTTATTAATCCAAATACTGCTGTTACTTTTACAGTGATATACACATATATATAGAAAGAGAATTAAATTAATTGATTATTGAGAGCAATAATCAGGAGCAGTAAATAGTACTTTTACTCAATAAATCATATATTTGAACCAAAGATCATTAGCATAAGATTTGCTCCTAACTCTTAGGAGGAAGTGAAAATTAAATAAATAAAAGCAGTTGTATTATATGGTAGTTTTCACAGCAGGCAAACTACGGTTTTAGCTCTCAAGAAAACTCTAGATTGTCACTGGCAGTAAAAAGACCTCTTTGGCAACTAATGTTTACTTATCCGTCAAATCATTTAATCACACTTACCTTGCCCCACTGTATGTGGTTTGGCTTAACAAATTAATGGCTCTAAAGTGCTTTGAAAATATAAACCTCTATATAAATAATAAACCATTATTATAATCTTGGGATAAGTCCCAAGAAAGGCAGGCTAAAGGGTAATGACTTATCTTCCATAACTGTAAAGGTTTCAAAAAGTAAAGTTTTTCAAATGCTTATTTCTTACTTTGGTATAGAATCTTCTTAGGACAACCTAAAGTAGTTATATAGCATTTTTAAGACTACATAAGCTATTAAAATTGAACCTTGATATTCAAAGTCTGTTTATTTCAACCAATAATATTATTAAAATTAAAGCAACATGAAGTCCTTTTTCCTTTTACTAGTTCTATGCTCCTTCATCTATTATTTTGTATGTTTGCCCATTACCAAACTTAAAAATATGTGATGACCTGGGGAATAAAAACAGCTACAAGTATGGTTTCTGATTTCAAAAATCTTTCAACTTCATCAGGGAGCTAAATGTACACAAATAGCCTGAATAAATATTTGGGTGTGCTAAATAATCTTAGGGATATTCAAAAATGATTATCTTAGAATTGTAAAAGAAATGGGATAATTTCTGACACCAATGTGGCAAAGTAAGATGGGAACGTAGTCAAGCGTCAGATGTTTTTATCAATGATCCAGCACTAAAAATGACACAAATTAAACTGAGAAATACAAAGACACCTTGAAGGCATTTCTTGGCAGGAGGAATAGCTTGAACAAAGATAGGTAAGCAGAAAACAAAAAACATATTTAGGCAAGTAAACGGTTCAGAAGCTTGGGATGTGTCAAAGGAGGTAGTAGGAGATAAGCTCTAAATTTAGTTTGGCGCCAGGTTGTGGAGGGTCTCGAATGACAGGCCAAAGTATGTGGGCTTTATTTAGTGTGGAATTGTGAACTACTTCTTAAAGTCAAATAAATATTTTTGTAAGAGTTGTTTTAAATAGAGAAAAAGCCATTTTATTCAAGATGAGGTTATATATAATTAGAAATGTCCTTCCTTCCTACTATTAGAAAAATAAATAATCTGCCAATTTGACACTACACTTCTGACAACACAACATATTGTTAAACTAAAACTATACTGGTCTGAAAAAGCAAATACTAAACTATGCTCGAAATTTAACAAAAAATTATTTGATCAATTTTTTACCGATTACTGTATTATAAGACAAGTTAGACATTTTAATGCATCTAAATTACTGACACTATAGATATCTCTGTGGAATGTAAATCATTTATTTAGATTATTTCTGGACTTGAAAAATGTTACCATTTATTCTTGTTCAAAATGTGATATAATTTAAAAAGGAAGGTCCTCACTTCCATTCTTCATTATTCTTTAAACAAAGTAGAAACAACTTCCTCTTTGGGAAATTCCCTTGGAAGCAATAATAGTTGGAAGTTATATTAGAGATGATTTGGGCTAGACATCTTGTTTACAGAAAAAAAAAATTAAAGGTCAGAGAAGGAAAATGATCTTACCAAGGCCACACAGAAAGAAGAAACCTAGAAATCAGACCCAGTTATTTCCTCATTTCAACGATTTTTCAGGTACAACATTCTGTTTTCATAATATATTTCAGGCAATATTTTAAAATATCAGCTTTGCATTAGATTCAACCAAATATAATACTTTCCTTTAATTTTATTGCCTTGAAAACTACATTTATTAATTGTATCAGTGAAATTGGTTACAAATATTAAGAAGCTATACCTTCAGGATTTCTATTTTATATCCTGTCCTCTAAAATAAAAGAGCCACAACTAAAGGAATAGTTTCCTTTATTAATTTAAACTTTTGAATTATTCCCTTTCCTACTTGTATACCAATAACACAATGGTTTTACACATATTATTTTTAACTATTGTTATGCCATATTTAGTTCTTTTGCTTGACCAATTGGTTTAAATATTTAATTTGAATTATAATAAATTCCACCAAGTAAAGGCTAAAGGACAGTGGTCTTTCATTGTTAGTGGAAAGAATTTCAGTCTAGTTTAGGATTTTAAAAGTCACAAGTGGGCTCGGCGCCTGTGGCTCAACGGGCTAAGGCGCCAGCCACGTACACCTGAGCTGGCAGGTTCGAATCCAGCCTGGGCCCGCCAAACAACGACGGCTGCAGCCAAAAAATGGCCGGGTGTTGTGGCGGGCACCTGTAGTCCCAACTACTTGGGAGGCGGAGGCAAGAGACTCGCTTGAGCCCAGGAATTGGAGGTTGCTGTGAGCTGTGATGCCACTGCACTCTATCCAGGGTGACAGCTTGAGGCTCTGTCTCAAAAAAAAAAAAAAGTCACAAGTGTTTTTAAAATCACAAGGTGCAGTTGGTTATGAAACCTTTCTTGATAATAATATGGGGTTCTGTAATGTCAGTTACTTATCTTATATAAATGTCATCAGGTTTAGAGTTCTTTAATAATGTTATTTAGTTTGATTGTTTCTATAGAATTTTCATTGATCTAAATTTTCCAATTATTTTCCTTGGATGGCATCTTGTGGACTTAAATATATTGTGGATTGGTATACAATCATTCTCCAGGGGTTTTATTTGAAGCATTTTAGCTATATCACAATATTTTATAGTCCAATGATTATATGCTGAGTTGAAAGTTAAAAAATATATTTTAGTTTCTTAACTCCACTAGATAGAAAGTGACCAAGATTGGACTATCACAATTATTAGTTATTAAAAAAAACTCCAAATAAAAATGTGGATGAGAGACATTATAGAAGATTATAGAAGATTTTGTAAAGATGTAGCATCATTCTTCTTGTCCTTCCTTTTCTCCTTTTCTTTATACCCTTTGTTTATTTCTTGCTATAACTTACCATTCTTGTCTTTCTGAGTGATAACTGTAAACCAGTACAGCTATAGCCAGGATTGATTACATGATTTGTAAAGTTTATTGAAAATGACAATTAATAGTGTATAATTACAAATTGTGTAGAATTTTTAAAAATTGACAGCAGAGCCTTGAAATAAGCATGGGGCCTTTCTAAGTATGAGGCTCTATATTGTTGCACAGGACACGTGCTTATAAAACCAACCCTTGTTACAGCTTGTGAAAGCACACTTATCTACATTGGAAAGAAACACCAACTTCTTACTTCATCTTTATTTTTTTTCCTGCATCCTTGAAAGTTTCTTCAGAGGGAAAATTTCACCACAGAAACATAACTGTAGTTTGCTTCATTTCTAAACCTATGTTTACCTAAAGATGATCACCACAAAATGTTAGCATTTGTATTATTTGCTATTGCTGCAATAACAAATTACCAAAAACTTAGTGGCTCAATGCAACACAAATTTGTGATTTGTTTCTAGAAGTCCGAAGATTGAAATGAGTTTCATTAGGCTAAAACCACAGGTGTCCACAGGGCAGTGCTCCTTCTGGATGTTCTAGAGAAGAATAAGTTTCTTTGCTATTTTTGGCAGCCACTTCCATTCATTGTCTCATGGCTCCTTTCTCCATCTTTAAATCTAGCATAATAGCCTCTACATATCACACCCTCTGACTCTCTCATTTTCTTCTCTCTTTTAAGTGCTCTGTGATTACATTGGTCCAGCTTGATATTCAGGCTATGCTATCAAGATCCCCAATGTAGTCACATCTGCAAGGTCCATTTTGCCATGTAAAGTAACTTACGTACAGGTATAGATGATTCATCTGTGGAGGTATCTTTAGGGAACTATTGGGCTGCCTACCTCACTGCTTTTTGTACACATATTTTTTTTGCTAATTGTAGTGATTCTTCATGGACAATATTATACATTCATCTCAAATTTTCCTGATTTAGAAATCATATAAATGATAAACTTTTCCTGGAGTTTTATTTAATCAAATGCCAAGAGGCATTCCATAATTTAGTTTAAAATATAAAGGCAATTTTTGTAAAAGCAGAGTATCATTGAATATCTTATGTAACATGGATAACTTTCATTTTTTAATTAACTTAAGAAAGACCTACAACTTAATGTTTTTGAAGCATGTGTTTTTTTCTATATAATATAAGCAATTTCTTTCTCTACATAGGCATTCATACATTTATAAATTCATATTTTATTACATCCTTAAACATAGTAAATTTTTCCTACCAATTTCATTTATTCACTATTGCTTTGTTCTTACAGATATAAATTTTCTAAATCTTCCATGAATTGTACAACTCAATACTTCTCACAAATAGAAGTTCAGTGAATATTTAAAAGAATTGGTCTCAGCTATGTGTTCAGTGCTTATTGCATGTATAATCCAGTAATAGAAATTACAGGGCATATACAGAATCCATCAAAAGTTTCTAAGGAAATCTATGTAAATGCACAAGCAGCAAATGTAAATTAAATTAAATGTATGTATCAGCTAATAATCAGGGTTGTCTGTGACTTTAGTCTTCATCTGTAAAAGCTCTTAAAAACATGTTTTGCAGAAAATGTTATTAGAGTGGTAGTTTGGGGATGGATGAATGACAGAAGTTAGTCTTCATAGTAACTTAATGTTATAGGCAAAAAATTCAGGGTGTCATGTACAGGACTAATGGAGGGGAAGCAAACATCCCTATTAGGTGGATTGGAAAAGACTAGTTAGTGTTGCTGCAAAAGACATTCTATTGTTAAGAGAAAATACCAGAGAAATCTGACTCTGTGATTAAATAATTGAGTTTAGCCTCTGAGGTAATATAATTATGCAAATATAAATAATGATTTTACACAAAGTATGAATCAACCTGGGAAATTTTTAAAAGACATTGCATTATGGAGCCTAATATAAAATTTGGGAGAAAGGTTCAGAACAAGCTGGGGAGAGGAATGGGAAAAACAAAGTCCAGGAGACAAGTTGATTGTGGATATGTAGTTTTATTTCTCGGTTCTCTATTCTGTTCTATTGCTCTGTTCTGTACTTTGTAACACTACCATGCTGTTTTGGTTATTATAGCTTTGTAGTATAATCTAAAGTCAGGTAATAAGTTTCCTCCAAAATCGTTCCTTTTGCTTATAATCACTTTAGTTATTTGGTCTCTTTTTTGGTTCCTAATGAAGCTTAGAATTATTTTTTTCTAGATCTATAAAATATGACATTGATATTTTGATGGGGACTGCATTGAATCTAAATGACTTTGGACAGTATGGATATTTTAATGATGATAACTCTACCTAGCCATTGTAAATAGTATTGAATCCTTTATTTGACACTTAGCTTGACTGTTATTAATATATACAAATACTACTGATTTGTGTACATTGATTTTGTAACCTGATACTTAGCTAAATTTATTGATCAACACTGGGACCTGGGAGTCTTAGGTGGAGTCTTTAGGATTTTCTAGACACAAGATCACATCATCAATGAACAGAAATAGTGAGACCACCTCTTTCTTGATTTGGATGCCCTTTATTTCTTTCTCTTGCATAATTACTGTGGCTAGGAAATCCAGGACTAAATTCTATAGAGGTGGTGATGGGGGGGACCCTGGTCTTGTTCTAATTCTTGGGAATAATGCTTTCAACTTTCCCCAATACAGTATAATATTGGCTATTGGTTTTTCATATTATAGACATTATAATTTTGAGGTATATTTTCTATAGCTAGTTTTTTGAGGGAAAATAATACCCTTGCTAATAAATGGCACTGGGAAATCTGGATAGCTACATTCAGAAGAATAAAATGGACCTCTATCATTTACCATATATAAAAATTAATTCAAAACAGATAAAAGACTTAAATGTAAGGCATTAAACCATACAAACTCTAGAAGAAAACATAGAAAAAACTCTTCTCGACATCATTCATGGGAAGGACTTATGACTAAGACCCCAAAAGAAAAAAAATCAATAAATGGAAACTTAATTAATTTAAGGCTTCAGTATAGTAAAACAAATAATCAACAGAGTAAATAGACACCTTCAGAATGGCAGAAAATATTTCCAAACTATATATCCAATATCTAGAATATACAAAAAACTCAAATAAGTCAGCAAGAAAAAAAATAAATAAATAAAAAGTGGGCAAATGATATGGATAGAAGTTTTTCAAAGGAAGAAAGCCAAATAGACCAGACATATGAAAAAAATGCACACTAGCACTATTCATCGTGGAAATGCCACTTAAAACCACTATCTGATACCACCTCTATGGAGAGTTCTCAAAAAATAAATATAGACTCACCATTCAGTTCAATAATCCTACTAGTGGGGTTTGCCCAAAAGAAAAGAAGTCATTATATCAAAAGACATCTGCACTTAAATGTTTTTTACAATACAATTCACAATTGCAAAGATGTAGAATCAATCTAAATGCCTGTCAATTCATGAGCAGATAAAGAAAATGTAGTGTATATATATCATACTATACTACTCAGGCATAAGAGGAATGAAATTATGTTTCTTTGCAGCAACTTAAATGGAACTGGAGACCATAATGCTAAGTGAAATTTCCTAGGAATGGCAAATCAAACACCACATGTACACAGCAATAATTGTGAGCTACATTTGGACACACATGGGCACAAAGGGATGTAAAAGGACATTGGAAACCAATAACAGGGGAGGGTGGACTAGGGGTAAGTGTTAAAACTGCCTATGGGGTGCAATGGACACTATGCTGGTGACCAACACACTACAATCCCACAGTTAAGCATTTTACAAGGTATTCATGTAACAAAAACATTTATACCCCCTTAGTATTTTGAAACTAAACAAAAAATAACCAAAGAGGTTAGACTGCTACAGTGATGCCAGCATTGCATAACCAGAGATTAAATTTAAAGAGAGCAGCAAGAGAAAATATAGGCAGTTCCAGTTAACATTTTACACACACATGCCCACACATACCTCAGATACCAGAGATAAATGTCATGTGTATAGGTACATTAAAAATCACATGAACTATCTAAACGTGTGATGATAGTAATAACGGTGGATATCTTTATTTTGAGTGTATTCATATGTTAACACTGTCTTTGGTGCTGTGTTATAGCATTTAACTGATTTGCCTAATGACTAGTAAGTAGACACCAGAATTTAACTCTTGCTTTTGAACTCCAAAACCTATGTTCTCTCTGGTTTACCAAACTAAAGACACTAACGTTTGACCTAAAATACATTTCTCTTGTATGCCCAAATACCATCCGATGTTATAATCGTTGAATATTAGCATCAAAAATACCATAAACCTAATTTAATACATAATTATATTCAATGTAGGAATTGCCACTCCAACCACCACAGAAAATGGTACTTTACTTCTGCTTAAACATTTTCAATTGAGGAGCGTTTATCAGGTCCACGTTAGTTGTTGTATGGACTCGTGGCTAGGAAGTTCTTCCTTATTTTGAACCAAAATCTCTCACCCTTTAACTTTCACTCTCTAGTCCTGATCTTCCCTCTGGAATCCACACACAAGTCTTCAAAGTGTTTGAAAAGAGCCATCACAAGTTTATGGCAAGTGAAGTATCCCCAGTGTTCAAGTAATCTCGCAAATCCTCATGTCCTTCACCCTCCTGGTGTATTCTTTATACCGTTCAACATACTATAGATGAATTATTGTTGTTCATTTGTCTAGACAATATGCCACCATTTTTCTGCATGTTCTCCTGGCTTCAGAAGATGACCTATAATACAGGTTTCTCAACTTAACAGCTTTCTCTACATTAGACTAATCAACAAAACAAATGCATTTTAGTCAATTACTTGTACTTTCCACAATTAAAGTAGATACCTAACTTCTGATAAAATGAGACCTTAGAGCCAGCTGCAGTGTGAACACTGTGAGAGGCTGGAACTCTGGAAATCTGAGAACCGTGCAGGCACTTAATCATCATTTACACTGCCCATCCTTAGTGCTCAGTTGTGAAAGCCCAACCAGTGACCTGCCGACGGCTTTCCCAGTAAAACAGAGGAGACACAAACCAGGGCACATCAGATGTACTTAGCAGGAGCCTTCTCTCCAGCTGTCAATGAACCACGCACACTGAAGGCGCACGGTAGGAGGCTCTCCTATCACTGACTTTTGACTAGTTAAGAGTGTTTGGTTAAACATTTTGAAAAGTGATAGGTGAGTGGGGTCTTTAGTTGAAGTTATGGGTCAAATTCCAGGCTTGCAGTAGCACATAGAAGACAGAGAAAAATAAATTATGGGGCTTTCAAGTATCTATAGACATAAAATACCTCATGGTGTGATTGAAAGCTAGGCTGTATTTTATAAATCAGCACAAGGAAAAAATATTGCTAAAAGAAAATTAAAGCTTCTCAGTTTTATTCTCCATAAAATAATGGCCAAAAAAAAAAAAAAAAAAGCATGGCTGGCTTTCAAAGATACAGCAGGATATAAAACTAAGAGTAAAAGAAAACACCTTCCTTTCTTATTTTAAAGCCCTGGGTCATAGTGACTTTATCTTAACACTGTTACCTTGTCCTCTTATTCATAATGTGTATAAACAATTTCAGAATAAAATAAAACACTTAAGAGACTTTCTCTAGGAAGAAATACATTTATTTGAAACTAATTTTATAAAGAAATGTTATAGGGAAGATCAGATTATTTTATATATTTTTTCTTATTTTTTTTATTGTGAAGGCATGGCTTTTACATTTTATGTGTATCTAGTAATTTAAAATTAACACATAGAGAGAGAGGTGAGTTTCTGTATGTGTGTATACATGATATATATATCACACAGGTGTGAATACTTAATTAATATATTAATGGTATACTGTTAGATATTATTGATCCACAAGAAAAATACTGTTGTTGGGCAGCTCCTGTGGCTCAAATAGTAGGGCGCCGGCCCCATATACCGAAGGTGGTCTGTTGAAACCCAGCCGCGGCCGAACTGCAAAACAAAATAAAAAGGAAAGAAAGAAAGAAAAATACTGTTGTTAACTAGAGATTTATATTTTCCAAGAACGTTAAAGCCAGTATTGAATGTTACCACATGAATCAAATCATTTATTCATCAATTTAAGTTAATCTATTAATAAAATGCCTTCTATCTTAGTAGAATTTACATATTTAAATGTTTTCACAAACTGCATCTTCTTTGATCCTCTCAATAACATTTAATCTTCAAAAGACTGTATTGTCATAGAGTTCAAGAGAATGAATTCTATTCTACTTCAACTGATTAGTAAATGATGAAGGAAGTGTCCAAATTCAGTTTTTCTGACTCCCTTACCTTATCTTTTTTCCTTCTACTAACACTTTCTGTTAAAGAAAGCACAAATTTTACATATATAATTGGTCTTAATGTTTTGTCGTTAGTAAGTCTCTAATAGAATGTAGTCTTAGATTTGCAGTGAAGTAAGTCTTGATCGATAAAACTCTACTATCTTAAGAATTAATTCATATCTGTCCAAGTGTTTAAGAATCAATGCTTAGTCACATATCCTTTGATATTTTTGTCCAGATGCATATATATTGTTTTAATTATTAGTTGACAGTTAAAAATTATATATTTTCATTGTGGATAACACCTTTTGAAATATGTATATATTGTAGAATGGCTACATTGAGCTACTTTACATATGCATCTCATCACATATTTATAATTTTTTGTGATAAGATATCCAAACCTTCTTTGTGGGGGGGGGTTCTGTTTGTTTTGTATTTTGAAGGTGTGAAACTAAGATTTAAAAAAGCAAGAGATTTTCCTCAAGAGTCCTTTCTGTTGAAACAAAAGAACTTGCTTTTGTATTTTCACACAAAAAAGTATTTTTTTTCTTTTGAGATTATTCACAGACTGGTAGGGAAAATACCTCTGCTTTTTAGTGGGGAAGGTAATTTTATGGCTCAAGTAAAATCATTCCGAGACTATAATCCAGTCCATATGCTTGGGTTTTTGAAGTCTGCTTAGTACTCCATTAGGGATTCTCAATTTGTGCTTCTCAATCTGATTTCGATAAGAGTAGGTTCCCTTCAGCGAACTGACCTGGTGCAAACATGTGATGGATTAATTCCATAATAAATTATGGGGGCAATAAAGCTTTCTAGACCAGTTTTCCTCTTAAGTAACAATCTTTTTATGTCATCTTATAAAACTGAACTTACGTTTTATTTGTAAGTCATTCTGGGCATAATAAACTGGTTGAATTTGGGGCACTTAGTTTGGGTGTGGAACACATTCTTTCTTGGTGCATTATTTTATGATGCTTCTGGAGCTACTTATTAGCCAAAACACCTGAAAGTTCCTGGAGGATACTAATATTTTGTCAAAATAACACCACACCAAAAAGTGTTTAGAAATATGGACGCCATATAATTCTGAACTCCAGCTGTTTTCCATCTATTTCTATTTCTATTTATTTTATATCTAGAGAAAACCCACCATTTGCCATCCAGGGTCATAATGAAATTGCTTCTCTTCAGTTTGTGAAGTTATATTGCGTAGAATATGCACTTAGACCCTGTATAAGATTTCTGTTAGGGTGGGTACGCTCATTCAGGCAAATAAACAAAGATGTGGATTATTTGATCATATCCCAATGAACAGTCTGGGTAGCAGAGACGCCCAGAATAATAATTCTTGGAAAAATTGCTTGTTGTACTTTGTATACCTTCTTGAACCCCTGTATGTTGTTATCTTAAGTCAAAGGAATTTTATTTTGCAAAATTTTTAATTTACTTTGGCCAAATGTACTACAGTTAGTAATGTCTATCTGAGGAATTTATAAAGGCAAGCCGACGTGAACATCTAGCTCTTCCCTTCTATTCTTTCTTGTGGGTAGATTCCTTTAGAAGAAAGGTAGTGGGCAGCACCTGTGGCTCAGCGAATAGGGTTCCGGCCCCATATACTGAAGGTGGCGGGTTCAAACCCGGCCCTGGCTGAGCTGCAAAAAAAAACAAAAAAATAGCCGGGCATTATGGCGAGTGCCTGTAGTCCCAGCTACTCGAGAGGCTGAGGCAAGAGAGTTGCCTAAACCCAGGAGTTGGAGGTTGCTGTGAGCTATGTGACGCCACTGCACTCTACCCAGAGCCGTAGAGTGAGACTGTGTCTCTACAAAAAAAGGAAAAGAAAAAAGAAAAAGAAAGCTGGTATACTGTACTTGGAGAGCTTTCTTGATTATTAAAATTGGGGGACCTTTCTTATTTGTATTCTTAATTATTTTGAATACATAGCAGTCATATATATCTATAGGGACCTTTTATCTTACCTTGAGTCAGTAACTTTAGACGACATTTCAAAATTATTGAGGAAAAGCCTGAGATGCATAGCTTATTGTTAATGTTGGGTTATAACCTTTACAGTAAAATCCCAGGTAGGTAGAACTCAATGTTCATGTCCATCATTGCAATTGAGAAACGGAGACCGAGGCAAAGCAAAATATTTCCTTGTGTATAATAACATCTTTCATTGAAAATATGCAATGTAAAATGGTAGTTTTGTCCTCAACGAATGCACAGAGGACCTTCGGTGGGACCATGCTGAATTAGGCTGCTCCCTAAATTCAGTGGCTGCTGTCCTTTTCTAAGAAGGGATGCTCTGGGCATAAACTCTGGACAAACAGAGGCGAGATCGCCAGGTGGACACAGAGGTAGGAATTGGGGTTACACTGCCGTGAACCAAGAAATATCAAGGTTTGACGACAATCACCAGGCACCAGAAGAGTCATAGAAGAATTCTTGTTGAGACCGTTAGCAGGAACACAGTCCTGCCAACAACTTAATTTCAAACCTCTACCCTCCAGAACACTGAGAGAATAAACTTTTCTTGTTTTTAAGCAACCCGGTTTGGGTTAATTTGTTATGGGAGCCCTAAAACAACTAATACATGTAGTATGAGCTCTGATAGCTTATAAAGACTAGTACATTGAAAATTGACTTTGAAAGCCTAAATGCCGACAGGTTTGTCCCACGAAGGATCACTATCTATAGAACATGTCTTTTCAGTGTTATTTCCTTCATCAGCCCTAGCAGCTGTCCTTACTTTTGCAGTGACATAAACTGATGGAGCCTAAGCTTGTTTCTGCTTATAGTTGTCATGCATATACTATTGCAAGGGAATAGATCAGTAAATATTAAAAATCTGAATTACATCAATTAAATCGACCTGAATTAATACTGCCTCACAAGTCTTTGTTCTTTCCTTTTCTGCATTTCATTGCAGATTTAGAACACTTTCCTACACATTTTCATTTGATCTTTCAAATAAACCTGTGAAGATGACTAGACAGCGCTCACTAAACGTAAGCAACCTGTGCTTTCCTTGAGGACAGAACTGCCATTTTATTGCCTCTGCAAAAATCCTTTTTCTAAATAAGGACACATTTCCAGGTCATGGTGCCCAGAACTTCAACATATCTTTCTGAAGGGACAAAATTCAACCCACAAGGAAATTATAAGATTAATTTTCTTTAAAAGGAAGTAGCAATGTAAGTGATTTAAAGACTGTGGTCCCAGGACATAGGACTTCCTTTAGGGAAAAGCAAAAGTCCTATATTATGGTTTTGAAAATCGAATTAGATTTCTATGTCAGAATCATAATCTAGGGTGATCAAGGGAGCGCACATTTTGGTCTTTGTCCTAGGTATGTACAATTTTTATAGAAATATTGAAAGTGATGAATACCTAGTTGATGATAGAAGCAGGCGTTTGTATAATCCTGAGTCCTGGATTTCTACGTTATCATTTTTTTCTCATTCTCAAAATTTGAGAAATAAGTTGTTGGAGGAGAGTTATCAGGTCATCAATATTTTTATATTCCAAAGCTTTCAAAAATGTAAAATTATTACATAAAACTCTTCCTCACACTTCTGTTTATGATAATTACTATAATTTAATAATCACAATTTTTGCCTCACTGCCTCCTTTTAAAAATAGATAAAATGATGTCTCACAAGAAAATATTACGATCACCTTGTTTAGGAAAATACAGTTCTCTTACAGCAATATTGCTTAAAAAATACTCCCAATTTAATTTTTTTGCCAACCTATTATTTAAGAACATTATTCTACTTGATGCAAAGGCAGAAAAACAAATAAATAAATAATTTAACATACTTGTCCACTAGATATTTTTATGCTATTGCAAGTATTCTTTGAATCTGCAATGTTAAATACAATAGCCATTAGCCATATAAATCAGCTAAGCACTTGACATCCACCTATTATAGACGAGAAAGTGAATTTTACATTTCATGTTTTATTAAACTTAAAATAGCCACATACAGCTATTGTTTAACATACTGGACATCCAATTTCTATCAGCATTGTAAAAACTTAAAGGAACATGATTATGCCTTGGAATATTGGACTCTTTAGATATCCATATGGGGTTAATTGCCCCACTGTTTACAAATTTTTTAAAAAATAGAGAAAACAACGCACTTGTGTTCACATCATTATTACATTTATTTTTTGCACTAACAAAAGAAGTCTTAAATGGGGAGGGATAAGAGAAATGACTAATTATTGGCTATATAAAAATCATTAATGAATAAAATTTGTTCTGGCAAAATTGCTATGTACTTTATAGCTCATTTAACTAACTGCTCATTATCTTATGAAATGGAAAAGCATCTTGCTGCTGAGTTCCATCTGGCTCACTAAAGGTCACTAAAGACTACTTAGAAAGCTAAGTGAACCTGATTATTTCCTGACAGATAAAGGCTTACACCTAAAATTCTTTTCATACATAATGTGTCAATTGCCACCATCATTGACATAGTCAGAGTAATATTTAACAGAAAATAAGTCCTTTAAATAACTCAATTTTAGCTATATGGGGATATTTTATTATTACTATTTTTGATGCATATTTAGTCATGTAAAAATGTTGGAATTCTCAAGTTTTCATCCCGTCAGACTGAGTTTTCTGTAAAGGCAGAGACTGTGGCATATTCTTTGTCTTCTTTTTTATTTTTTTAGTGAATATGTATTTGCGACTTAATGAGGATTTTACGGTATGAATTTAAAAATATGAATAAGGGAATGAAGTCTATGTTTTTAATAATTAGGTTTCACATAATCAAAACATAGTAACAATTAGACTGTTTTAGTAACAGTTATTTGTGAGAATTTTAAGTATTTATTTCTACACAGTTACATCTTATATAACCAGTTTAATGTAGCAGTTTACATGCTGAGTATTACCTGTAGGACTTTCTTCATGTTGTATTTGCCTCGTAGAGTCCCTTCCTAAAGCTCATTTACAGGATGGTTATCATATTTCCTCATCCTTTTGACATCATGAGATGTAAGGAAAATGGCCAGATAAGTTATTATTTAAGAGTATGGATCCAAACTATTATTCATATTGCAAATTATAGACGGATAATTGGAGGCCAAAATAAAACATTGGGAAAGTAAGATGAATAATTCATGTGAAATGACAAGCCAGAATGTCTTGTATGAGAAGAGAGCATATAGGAAATGTAATACATTTTTCATGAGCTCACCAAGAGGATTTGCTCGTGAAAATGTAATTCGCTCCATCAATTCTACTTCACCTGTATATAAAACATTATTGACTTGTATAAATTTGGTTTTCCCAATTAGATTCTGAAGTTTCAGAATACTGTACAAATATTTGCCACTTACCAATTTGTTGCCTCTCAGTTCTAAACACACCCTTCACTGCTTGCTCTGTGAAAACCAAGGTGATCCCTTTAAATACTTTTCTTTTGCCGGTTGACACTATGTGAAGACAGGAGCAAGGCGTTTTTCTTCGTGGTTCTAAGGTGCCTTGGATAGTTTTT
>CAUYON010043347.1:0-13502 GCA_963573935.1 Arctocebus calabarensis | reverse complement strand
AGAGTCCTTGACTTTTTTCAGCTTGGCTATTGTTGGTATATATAAAGGCTACAGATTTATGAGTATTGATTTTGTAACCTGAGATGCTGCTGTATTCCTTTATCACTTCTAAGAGTTTTGTAGTAGAATCCCTGGTGTTTTCCACATATACAATCATATCATCTGTGAAGAGTGAAAGTTTGATCTCTTCTGATCTTATATGAATACCCTTGATTGCCTTTTCTTCCCTAATTGCAATGGCTAAAACTTCCATTACGATGTTAAAGAGCAGTAGAGATAATGGACAAACTTGCCTGGTTCCTGATCTGAATGGAAATGATTTTAATTTAACTCCATTCAATTTGATATTGGCTATTGGGTTTGCTGTAAATGACCTCTATCAGTTTCAGAAATGTCTCTTCTACAAACATTTTCTTAAGTGTTCTGATCATGAAGGGATTCTGGATGTTATCAAAAGCTTTTTCTGCATCAATTGAGAGAATGATATGGTCTTTCCTTTTTAATTTGTTTATGTGTTGAATTATTTTTATAGATTTACATATATTGAACCAGCCTTGGGACCCTGGGATAAAACCCACTTGGCCATGGTGTATAATTTGTTTGATGTGTTTCTGGATTCTGTTTACTAAGATCTTATTGAATATTTTTGCATCAATATTCATTAGTGATATTGTTCTATAATTTTCTTTTCTTGTTGGGTCTTTTCCTGGTTTGGGGATCAAGGTGATATTTGCTTCATAGAATGTGTTACAGAGTATTCCTTCTTTTTCTATATTTTGGAAAAGTTTGAGTAATAAAGGTACTGGTTCCTCCTTAAATGTTTGGTAGAATTCTGATGGGAAGCCATCTAGTCCTGGGCTCTTCTTTTTATGGAGATTTTGCATAGTTGATGCTTTTTCAAAACTTGATATAGGCATATTCAACATTTCCACTTGATTCTGGCTAAGTCTTGGAAGATGGCGTGTTTCCACGTATTGGTCAATTTCTTTCAGATTTTCATATTTCTGAGATTAAAGTTTCTCGTAATATTTATTAAGGATTTTTTTGATTTCTGAAGAGTTTGTTGTTATTTTGTCTTTACCATTCCTGATTGATGAAATTAGAGATTTTACTCTTTTTTTCCTGGTTAGGTTAGCCAAAGGTTTATCTATTTTATTGACCTTCTCAAAGAACCAACTTTTTGATTTATTGATCTGTTGTATAATTCTTTTGTTCTCAATTTCATTTAATTATGCTCTAATTTTGGTTATTTCTTTTCTTCTGCTGGGTTTAGGATTGGAATGTTCTTCCTTTTCCAACTGCTTGAGATGTCCTATTAAGTTGTCAACTTCCTCTCTTTCCATTCTCTTGAGGAAGGCTTGCAGTGATATTAGCAAGAAAAGAACAAGTGATCCCATCTCAGGGTGGGCAAGGGACTTGAAAAGAAACTTCTCTGAAGAAGACAGGTGCACAGCCACAGACACATGAAAAAATGCTCATCATCCTTAATCATCAGGGAAATGCAAATCAAAACTACTGTGAGATATCATCTAACTCCAGTAAAATTAGCCCACATAACAAAATCCCCAAACCAGAGATGCTGGCATGGATGTGGAGAAAAGGGAACACTACTACATTGCTAGTGGGAATGCAAACTAAAAAGGTCCTTTTGAAAAGATATCTGGCGAATACTTGGAAATCTAAAAAAGAACTGCCATTCAATCCTATAATTCCTCTACTAGGTATATAACCAGAAGACCAAAAATCACATTATAACAAAGATATCTGTATCAGAATGTTTATTGCAGCCCAATTCATAATTGCTAAGTCATGGGAAAATCCCAAGTGCCCATTGACCCACAAATGGATTAATAAATTGTGGTATATGTACACCATGGACTATTATGCAGCCTTAAAGAAAGATGGAGAATTTACCTCTTTCATGCTTAATGGTTGGAGGTGGAAAATATTCTTCTTAGCAAAGTATCCCAAGAATGGAAGAAAAAGTTTCCAATGTACTCAGCCCTACTACGAAACTAATTTATAGCTTTTATGTGAAAGCTATAACCCAATTATAGCACAACAACTGGGGAAAGGGACAAGGGAGGGGTGGGAGGGAGAGGGGGTGGAGGGAGAATATTTGGTGGGCCCACACTTACGGTGCATCTCAGAAGGGTACAGGTGAAACTTACTAAATGTAGAATATAAATGTCTCCATATAATAACAATGAAAATGCCATTAAAGCTATGTCAACCAGTTCAATGAAAATATATCCAATTGCATATAAAACCAGTACATTGTACCCCATGATTGCATTTATGTACACAACCATGATTTAATTTTTTTAAAAAGATTGAAAAAAATCATCTGCAGGAGTACTTCCTGTGTACCATATTATTCTATCACAGTCCACAGCAAGCTCAGATCCCCTTGCTAATGATGTAAACTGGTGGGTGGATATATTTCTAGTTTGTTTTGCCTTGTACCTATGTTTGCTTTTCAAACAGATCTTTACTAAAGGAGTTAAAACTGAAAGTGCTATGGCCTAGATGAAGTTCTGGGGGCTGGACTGGGCAGACAGGCTGGATCATTGAACCACAGAGGAAAAGACAAGAAAAATTCATAATACACACCCACAGGTGAAATGTTAGACAAATACATAATACAACCAAACTAGTCAATGCTGTATCTTTGAAAAAGATGAATTCCAATGAGCAGCAAAGTTAAGAATATACATTTGAGAGATTGAAATCAAATTTTTTCAGAATCTTAAAGTATGAGTCCTAAGACTTCATTCCTGAGACAATTTCAAAGGCAGTTTTGCAAGACATCAAGGAAGTTTGAGAAATATTATTGATTAGGCTTCCAGATCATTAAGACCACCAAAGGACAATCTTAAATTTAGGTTGCAAAAGACAACCATAGCTACTTCTTGAAGTACAAACTTTTTGAGTAAGTGTTCTTTTATGTCCTCTATGATAACTGCACCACAAGCAAGGCAAATGTGACAATTAAAAGGTCAGTTTCCCATGGATTTCTCCACAGAAATCAATATTACATATTCCCTTGTCATTGGGAGAGTAGAAGGATGGAGAGAATGTTCCCATGATGGATCTGCTAGAAGGTCTAGCCAATATTCTGTCATCTGATGCATTTTGCCAGATGTAATTGTGTTACACAAAAAGATAAGGGCACCACCTTCTTTTACAGATTGTTTCTAAGTATTTTATATACCATATGACGAAAAAAAATCATGATCAAAGCTCTAAGGAAGATTAAAGATTAAGCAAGAGCTGCATTTCTTATTCTAAATATTGAAAGCCAATATGCAGAAATGAGTCCATGTACAACACACACATATGCACACGCGCGCACACACACACACATACACACCACACTTTTGGGAATATATTTTGTGAGAACTTAAAGATGGTCCACATGACTCCTTATTTACAGCATTGACAACAGTGACAACTTCACTTATGGAGCTGAAACACAATAGTATTTAATGATGAATTTCAAAAGGAAGCAAATTTCATATTCTTAAAAGATTATATAAGAACAATTACAAGAAGTCTTAGAGATCATCCGTCTAAACCAGGGGTCCTCAAACTATGGCCAGTGGGCCACATGCGTTGGTGTGAATTGCATTTATTCCCATTTTGATTTTTACTTCAAAATAAGATATGTGCAGTGTGCATAGGAATTTGTTCATAGTTTTTTTTTTTTTTTTAACTATAGTCTGTTCCTCCAACAGTCTGAGGGACAGTGAATTGGCCCCCTGTTTAAAAAGTTTGAGGATGCCTGAACTACCAGGCTCTTCTGTAACATCTAGTCTGGTTGGGATTCTGCAATGTGGCGTACATAGTTTTCAGTTTTTCTAGCATCCCTTTCATTTGTTTCCTTCCTAACAGTTCTCTGAATGTCCCATCCATGCAGTCCAAATTATCATGATATTCCTACCCTTGAAAATGTTGAGGCTTAGAAAATGATACCACAAAGAATGGAGCTTTGGTATGTGGAGTACTTTGAACTGAGGGACAGGGAAAGAGTCTCAGTAACAAAGTCTGTTTCTGACCTCTGCTTTTTTTTCTCTTAATGGAAATATTGTTCTACCCTGCCCCTAACATTTCTGTATGAAAGCTGATCATAAAGCAATTCTCTGACCTACTTTCTCTGGTGGTAAGTCATAAGACCCTCATTTCCAAAGAGGTCCTGTCCTATACCTGAGAGGAAGGAACGCTACACAGACAGACCAAGAAGAATGGGCCATTTTGGGTTTCCCACCTCCTCCTATTACCTTTAGAGCACTCCCTATTGTCCAGGCACATTTCTATATAGCCGTCCATCCTTTTTCAAACCTCAGCATAAAATTAGACCGTTTTCCCTGGGTCTACAGTTATTCAGTTTGAAGGCATCTATCTCATGTAAAATTTGGATTAAGCAAATTTGTCATACTTTACCCGTTTTAACCTCTCTTGTTATGTAAGTACCCACTGTAACCCTCATGATGGGTGAGAAAAATATCACACTACCCTTACAGAAAAATTTGGAGTATGTGAAACAAAAAACTTTTTCTTGATTGCTTATCTACCTTTGGAATTTCTATCTGACCCATAAAATCTAAATTTAAAAACGGAGACAAAGATCTGACTTCAAAATAGAAGCGGCCATTCAGGCTTTTGTTTCCATTTCCATTTTTTTAACCTAACTCTAAAAAATAAAAGCTTTGTCTTTTAATTAATTACGATCTGACTCATGCTTTTAACTTCCACAGATTGATACTACTTTTGCTTTGCCATCCACACAATGCAGGAAAAAAACCTACTTCCTCTTAATTCATTGCAGTGAAATTCACTATAAAACATGGAAGCAAACGTCATTAACTGAGGTATTTTTCACCTACTCATAAAATCACCAGTTCTGTGAACAACCATGTATGTATGAAGCAGGGAGCTGTCCAGATCAATTTTCCTAAAGCAATTACAGAATGTTATGTGCAATACCAACTCTTGTATGAACCAGAGCCTTAGAAAAATAATGCCCTTTCTTTTTTTTTCAGTACAAGCCATAATATTTTTTGAAATAGAGGTTGTCCTCAAACCCTCAGTAGAGAATTATCAGCATTCCATTGCAGCTGAATTCAACAGTTAGCAGCTAACACATAACAATCTGTAGTGAAATATTTATAAGCTTAACAGTTTTCATTTTTCTCCTAATAAAATACAGTGTTAATTCTGCTTTGGTTCTCATAGACACTGAAGCATGTCTTAATATAGCTGAGGAAAAAAAGAGCACAGTCCTATGGTTTTATGGTTAATGTAGTAAGTACTAGTGACAAAAATGATGATTTGCGTACACTTTTCTGTACATACTATGTTCTGAAATGTCATCTCTGAAAAGTACATAGTCTCCCCCAGGACAACATTAAAGTCTTCATTACACTGTAATGGAGAACTTTGAACTACACAACTTCAAAGGTGTCATGGTCAGAAACTGTACACAGTGTGAAAATAAAACACTGAACCAAGATAAATATTTCACTATTCCAAACAAAACCCACATTTTTACATAAATGAAGTAGATAATTGAGGCAAATATTTTAAATTATACAATGACTGTTTATAAGATGATGCCTGTTCAGGGACCCTGGAATTATTTTAGGACTCAGGACTATAGACTTGACGTTCCAAATAGTCTCAGTAACATTTGGGCTTAAACATCTCACAGAATGATATTATCTGAACCATTTTTCATACCTTTGAACCCTTTCTTTTTTTTCTTTTGATTTTTATATTTGTATTAGTTTTCTACAGAATGAATTGGGTTAGGCTGGAACTTCAAATTCTTTGTCATACTTGATTAATTATTTTACAAATGGAAAGTAGCAATAACACATGGAAGTGGTGAACTCTCAGGAAGTAGTAGTTTGTCATTGAAACCCCTTGAACTGCTTTTGGGTACTACCTTTACTTTCTCTTTGTATTCTCCACTTCCCACTCCTCCATATTTTATTCACTATCTCTCTTTTATTTCCCCAAAGTCTCAAAAAATAGACAAATAATATTTATAAATAAAAATAGAAGATAATCTCAAAAAACAGATCATGCCAAATCTTATAGACAATAGAAAAAGAAAAAATACTTCAAATTTATTCTACTGTGTCTGGATATACCAGATATTAAAATTGGAAAAAAAATATTATTATAAAGGGAAATTACAAACATATTTCACTTATAAATGAGGATGAAATATCCTAAACAATATATTAACAAGTTGAATTAAAAATTATTGTTCAAATAATGTACATTGGTCAAATTATGTGAGAATTAATCACTATTTTCTTTTCTTTTTTTTCTTTTCCTTTCCCCTACCCCATCCCTCCTTCTCTTTCTGTCTGCTCTCCCCTTCCCACACCCCCCACCATGTCATTAATCATCATTAATTGTCCTCATATCAAAGTTGAATACATAGGATTCATGCTTCTTCATTTCTGTGATGCTTCACTAAGAATAATGTGTTCCACCACCACCCAGGTTAATATAAATGTTGCAAAAGCTCCATTTTTTTAAATGGCTAAATAGTCTTCCATGGCATCCATATAGCACAGCTTGCCAATCCATTCCTGGGTTAAGGGGCATTTAGACTGTTTCCACATTTTAGTGATTATAAATTGTGCTGCAATAAACAGTCTAGTACAAGTCCTTATAATAAAAGGGTTTATTTCATTCTAGATAGATGCCCAGTAATGGGATTGCAGGATCAAATGGGAGGTCTAGCTTGAGTTCTTTGAGATTTCTCCATACTTCCTTCCAAGAAGGTTGTATTAGTTTGTAGTCCCACCAGCATTGTATAAGTGTTCCTTTCTCTCCACATCTGAGCCAGCTTCTACAGTTTTGAGATTTTGTGATATGGACCATTCTCACTGGAGTTAGCTGATATCTCAGGGTTGCTTTAATTTGCATTTCTCTAATAATTAGGGATGATGAGGATTTTTTTCATATGTTTGCTAGCCATTTGTCTGTCTTCTTTAGAAAAGTTTCTATTCATACCCCTCCCCCATTGATGTATGGAATTGTTGGCTTTTTTCATGTGGATTAATTTAAGTTCTGATTTTGTCTGATTCAAAATATGCAAATATCCTTTCCCATTGGGTAGGTTGTCTATTTGCTTTGGCTGTTGTCTCCTTGGCTGTACAGAAGCTTCTGAGTTTAATTAAGTCCTATTTGTTTATTTTTGTTATTGTTGCAATTGCCCTGGAAGTCTTCTTCAGAAAACCTTTCCCCAGGCCGATGTCTTCCAGTGTTTTTCCTATGCGTTCTTTGAGGATTTTTATTGTTCATGCCTTAAATTTAAGTCCTTTATCCACCTTGAATCAATTTTTGTGAGTGGAGAAAGGTATGGTTCCAGTTTCAGTCTTTTACATGTGAATATCCAATTCTCCCAGCACCATTTATTGAATAGAGAGTCTTTCCCTCAGTGGATGCTCTTCTTTGGTTTATCGAAGATTAGGTGGTTATAAGTTGTTGGTTTCATTTCCTGGTTTTCTATTAGATTTCAAATGTCTACGTCTCTATTTTTGTGCCAGTACCATGTTGTCTTGACTACTATGGCCTTGTAGTACAGCCTAAAATCTGGTATGGTGATGCCCCCAGCTTTGCTTTTATTATGAAGAGCTGCCTTAGCTATATGGTTTTTTCTGGTTCCATACAAAAGGCAGAATCATTTTCTCCAAGTCTTGAAAATAGGATGTTGGTATTTTCATAGGGATGATGTTGAATCAGTAGATTGCTCTGGGAATTATAGACATTTTAATAATGTTGATTCTTAACAGCCATAAGCATGGTATGTTCTTCCATTTGTTAAAGTCCTCTGCTATTTCCTTTCCTAGGGTTTCGTAATTCAAGACTCCTGGAAGTCATCAAAAATTACAGTAGTGTCTCAGGACATAAAATCAATGTTCTCAAGTCACTTGCCTTTGTATACGCCAATAACAGCCAAGATGAGAGGCTAATTAAGGACACAACTTCCTTCACCATAGCTCCAAACAAAATGAAATACCTAGGAATATACCTAACAAAAGAGGTGAAGGACCTCTATAAAGAAAATTATAATGTCCTTTCTTAAGAGTAAGTGAATATTAAATATTGTATTATATATATGTATACATGTAGAATATATACACAGGTATACAAATAGGAACAAGTTCAAAAACCTTAATTATAAAATCAACCTGAAAAAAGTCCTTTCCTACTTACCAAGAATTATTTGCACAGTTAGCAGTAAATTGGAAGAGTCTTTGCAATACCATGCTTTGTCTTTGCTTTGGCACACAACAGAAATATAAAACCTGCACTTCTTGGTTTGGGGCTCTCTGATGATTGCGAGTATAACTTGTACAATACTCACTCTAAATAACTCCTGGCCTGAGGAATGCTGCTTATCTGGTCTGACCATCCTGGAAACCTGTATTTAACCAGCAGTTTTCATTTGAGATCCATCTGGCCCAGATACTCATCTATAATACTCCAGACCAATTCTGAGTTTTTGTTTTATTATTTTTGAAACAGCTATATTTACCTAAACCATATCATTCCCTTATTTTAAGCATGCTATTCAAAGATTTGTAGTAAATTTACAGAGTTGTGCAACCATCACGACCACTTAATTTTAGAATATTTCCATGACTCGAAAGAGCCCACTTGCAATCTCTCCTTGTTCCCACCCTCTGCCTCAAACATCCACTAATCTGTGATGGTCTCAGTAGATTTGCTTTTTCTGCACAATTCTTATAATGGAATCATGCAATATGCAGCATTTTGCATCTGGCTCTTCATGAGTTCTTTAACAAACAACTTTGAAATGATAGTTAAAGTATTAAATGAGAATAAATCACCACTCCTTCAAGTTCTGAGTTTTAGCTGTTTGAATAATATACAAACGAGTAAGAGCCACATGAAAGTAAAGCACATTGTTACCCAAAGGATTTTGGTCTTGGTACCACAATGGAATTGTTGGTGTTTTTAATTACACATCATCTGTTTCCTTAAAGAATAAGTGTAGATCCTTGGGACCTTCACAGTTTAATGAAAGAAACACTGACTTTTCTAAAGCTTCCAAAATGTCAAAGAGTCTGGATGGCCATTACAACATCACTCACCAAAAAATTAAAATGCACAAGCAATGGTCTAAATTCTGGGCTCTAGCCCATAGCAAAATCATGTTTTCATAGACTGGCATGCAGTCCAAACAGGAGACATATTCCCAATGCAAGAAAAAGCCAGAATGTAGACAAGGAAAGAAAATAAGAAAGCCATTGAAGAAAGAGAAAGCCTTTATTTCAACCACACATTTGTAATTTATCATCTAGAAATGTAACCAAATTTGGGGGAATTTTTGTGTCACTGTGCTTCCCACATTCAGCAAAGAAAGCCAACCACCTATCAAACTGTTTTTCAGACCGTAGCATTTGATCCTCCCCTGTCTTCTTTGAATAAAGGTAGACATTCGCAACGGTGGCACTCCTAGTGGAGAGACTTACCTGTTTCTCCAGCATGCAGAGTATTACCATTTCCAATTTCACCTTTGAGTCTTTTACTTTCAGCCCTCCAAGCTGAACTGATCTGAACTCCATCTAGAGGCAGACACTCCATGATTACAGCAAGAAAATTAAAATTAATAAAAGTTGAATGCCATAAAGCATATGGCTGCTTCATTTTCTAGCTCCATTCTTATTAAGACAAACAAGTTATTTTGAGAATTTTAGTATCATAAACACTGCTGTTACTAAGGAGCTTCCCTCATCAGCCCAGTGGCAGGTAATTATCTAACCAGATACCCTCACCTATGACCTATGTGCCCAGATGTACACACATTTTTTGGTGGGGGTCCTAGTTTGATGTTGGCATTCATTGAGTATAGACATGTCTTAAGTTTGATGTTGGCATTCACTGAGTATAGACATGTCTTAAGGGAACAGAAGTTATTTTTACACATTTTCTTCTCAAAACTTTCCCTTTACTTACCAGTTATTTCTCTTAAAACTTGCCTAGCTTTCACTACTTTCCTGTCATTCTAAATTATAATATTTGTAGGATACTAGTTATTATCATCTTGGCTTAGAAATAGGATGTAAGAGAAATGATAGAAAAGCAAGCTTGTAGACTGTACACAAAAGCCAAGGCTGCCCATTGTTCATCCTTAGTTTTTATGGCCAGAGCTGGCTCTAGCAAGTTGTGGGAGAAATGAAGCTGTTATTCTATACTAAGCTTCATAAGATGGACTCCTAATCTGAGGAAAGAAATCTCTCTCACACACACACTATATCTCCTCTATTTCAAATGTCAAGGTCTTGGGCAGAGCTTGCTTAGCCCATGAAAGGAGTTCTCTTGCACAACATGACCTTGGACTTGTGTCTGAGGTCACACTAAAGCTGCGCCCTTGTGGCCCAGTACTCCAGCCTCTAAAACCAGTACACACCTCTTAAAGCCAGTATGTGCTCTGGATAAACTTGTTTATCCACCACAGTTAAGCAAAGTTTATCCGTCTTCCTATGTGATACTTTATTCCTCAAACCTTAATCTTTATTCTAAAAGGTTGCTACCTTGTGAGCCATATGATACATTGGGAGGCACTAATCATTCCTACATCAAATTGTAGTATGTTGAAATACCACAAAGTGTTCCACTTGGGCAAGCTTATAATATC
This sequence comes from Arctocebus calabarensis, assembly GCA_963573935.1. Lineage (NCBI taxonomy): Eukaryota > Metazoa > Chordata > Mammalia > Primates > Lorisidae > Arctocebus > Arctocebus calabarensis. The sequence goes on along the minus strand of CAUYON010043347.1, from coordinate 2,815 downwards.
AGTTTCTTTACTGGAAAAGCTGGGTTGAGAATATGGTGAGGACTTGAGGATAATGTTGGGTTTCCCATGATGCATTTTTGCATGAACATCCTTGCACCCAGGCATGTCTACGTTCTCTCTCTCTCTCTCTCTCTCTTTCCTTACCCACCTAGGCCCAAATAAAGAATAAGCAACAGAGAAAACAACTGAACTTGCTTGCATCTTCTAGACTGAGCCCATTTGTCTCACTCACTTCATGGACAGTGGAAACAATGTGAGCCCCTGCTTACCCTGGGAAAGAATAAATAGTAGTACCCAGAGAGCAAAAGAGATAGCTTTAGGAGGATGCTACCTATGAATCATAATATTGAACACAAATAAAGGATTTAGATAAGTTTTTCTACCCCCAGGTGGGGGAGAAGTGAGAAAACTAAGAACAAGTATATAATGACTCCCTAAATTGTCTCAATCACTTGGAAAAATATTGGTGTAAATTTTCTTCATTCTAGGCCAAAGTAAAAATATGGATAAAAGAGGAAAAAAGAGATATTTCTTACAGTGTATGTCCACTCTGTTGAAGGATAACTTCATGTTATTCACCCTACTTTATGGATAATGAACTGTACAGTTTAAGACCTAAAGAATGGGGATTGTTATGTGTAGTATCTTAAGTTATATTGTTCAAACCTTATTGCTTCCACCTTTTATTTGAGCAATCTTAGGCAAACCATTTAACCACTTTAAACCTTAATTTCTCTGTAAAAAGGAAATTGTAAAGGCTATCCTCTATGTACCAATTCAGTGCACAGAGTGTACTTAGCAAAGTACTCAAAACATTAGCTATTTTTATTACTGTTATTATCATTGTATACAATAGCTATAAAATTATATAGCAATAATAATTTTAATAATTATTCCCTCATAGCTAAGGAATTGGCATAACTTCTAGCTATATTTCTGATTCAAGATAAACAAGCCCCCTCTATTTTTACCTACTGATAATCAGGTCTTACTATGTATATTATTATTTACTGGTAATTCTCAGCCTTTGCATTTGCATTTAGCTCATATCACCACAGAAATTGCATGCATCTTCCAAATTTGCTGAAATTATCTCTCCTAAACTACTCTAGAAATAGATTATTAGCTTTATTTCTTGGAGAGTTTCTATATTTCTACTATGCTATGATGCTGAGAGGAGTTTGTATAGCCATGATACCTTTGTCAAAAACAAAGAACCTCCAGATTAACATCTTTGGGGAAAGGATTTCTGGTTGGATGAGTCATGATTTCCATGGTTCTTCCTGCATGCTTCTGTCAAAATTAGCTTCTCCAGTACACAGGCTTTTGTACTTAACTCTTTCATGTTTACTATATAATCCAGTAGTTCTCAAACCCTGGCCATGAGCCAGCTTACACTAGAATAATGTGGAAAATATTTTAAATTTTTAGATTCTTAGATTCCACAGATTTAATTGGTCCAGTTAGAGGTAAGAGAGAGGTACCTATGTTCTGTATGTTAAAAATACTGTACCAAAGAGATAACTGGGGACAATATTTCCTAAGCATGGGGAAAGGGCCAGTTTCCTGATCATATTTAATACTAGAGATGTAAATACTAACAGTGTAAAAGAAAAATAGGCTGAGAATATGAACAGAGGGCACACATACGTGCACATGCACAATGGTCAAAAATGTTTGTAAAGATGCTCAGCCTTATCATAACTATAGAAACCTAAGTATGTAAAGATTTAAAAGTGTATGGGTCACTACAAAAGTTTTGAGACAGACTGTGCCATGGTCCATTATTTCACTTTGAAAAAGCACCATCCACAGCATCCTTTCTCATTCACCCATCCGGGTTTAACTTGGTAAGCTTATTGGTGTTGCTGGGAGAGCTTCATTTCTTTCCATCCCTGTAGATTTTACATTACTTGGAAGCCTTTCTTATAATGGGACCACACCTATGGTGCATCTTAGAAGGATACAGGTGAAACTTACTAAATGCAGAATATAAATATCAGAACACAATAACTAAGAAAATGCCATGAAGATTATGTTAACCAGTTCGATGAAAATATTTCAAATTGTATATAAAACCAGCACATTGTACCACATGATTGCATTAATGTACACAGCTATGATTTAATAAAAAAAAGAAAAACAAACAAACACAAAATTTATCCCCAACAAACAATGAGAAACCAAATAGAAGCCTGGTTAAATGAACTGTGTGTGCATGCATGTAGGGGCATGCTGGAGAGACGGAGGCAGGTCTGTAACTATATTGAAAGCCACCTCCAAAATATCATGAGAAGAAAACAAGGAAATTCCTAAAATAACATATGTAGCTTGATACTATTGGTGTCTATTCAATATACCTTCTGTACCTCCTTAATTTTAGCCCATTGAGATATTTGGTTTAATTTAATTTAGCTTTTAACTTGTAATAAATCTCTACTGGTGAGTTTGATAAGTTTCAAGGTTTAGAACTTACTAGTATGCTATTAAATTTGATTAAATGCTACAATTATTCTAGTTAATCACATACTAACCTAGCATAGAACTATCTTACTAGAATGTGTATAAGATTAAATGAGATACTATATGAGAAGACACTTTTTAGAATTTTAAGCACTAGGTACACTATTTATTATTATATTCAATGTTTATTGAACATTTTGACCACTACTATAAAAGTATCTCAAGAATGGAAGAAAAAGTATCCAATGTACTCAGCCCTAATATGAAGCTAATTTATAGCTTTCATATGAAGGCTAAAACCCAATTATAGCACAGGAATACAGGGATAGGGGAAAGGGAGGGGAGGGGTGGG
>CAUYON010043346.1:0-14257 GCA_963573935.1 Arctocebus calabarensis | reverse complement strand
CCAGAAGTCTCACGCTGTCTCCCTGTGTCCCCAAAGGGATGTTTCTGGGCAGATCTCGCCAGCCAGAGATGCCTGAAGTCTTCTCTCCCCAGTCTCACCGAGCCCAGTTGCAAGGAAGCTGTTACTCGGCCACCATCTTGGATATTCTTGCTACTTTTTTTTTTTTTGAGACAGAGCCTCAAGCTGTTGTCGTGGGTAGAGTGCTGTGGCATCACAACAACCTTCAACTCCTGGGCTTAAGCGATTCTCTTGCCTCAGACTCCCAAGTAGCTGAGACTACAGGTGCCCGCCACAAAGCCCAGCTGTGTGTGTGTGTGTGTGTGTGTGTCTGTGTGTGTTTGTGTGGTTGTGGTTGTCGTTGTTTGGCAGGCCCGGGCTGGATTCAAACCCACCATGGATTTTGAATCCACCAACTCCGGCGTATGTGGCAGGTGCCTTAGCCACTTGAGCTACAGGTGCTGAGCTGGTGATTTCATTTAGTCTCAAGGCTTTAAATAGTAATTAAACACTGGCGACTCTAACTTTATATCTCTAGCTAAGACTTTTCTCATGAGTTTTGAGTTTATCCAACAGCCTCATTTATATCACCATAGCTAGCATGTCTAATACTGAACTTTTGTTCCTTTTTACAAAAAGAAGTCTGCCCTCAGTTTTCACTGTTCTGGTTAAGGGTATCTTCATCCTTTTCGTTGCTCAGGTCAAAAACTGTAGATAGTCATTCTGACCCCTGTCTTTTGTTATGTCCCAAATCTAATTAGCTAGGAAAGCTTGTTGGCACTGTGTTTAAGTATATCCAGAATCTGGTCACTTCTCATGACTTTTACTGCTATTGTCTTGATCTAAGGCACTATCCCACTTTATTATGTTGATTGACTTTGCCCTCTTTATAGTATTTTCATTGTAGTACCCAGAGTGAGTCCTTTAAATATAAACTAATCATGTTACTCTGTTTAGAACTCTCCATTGACCTTCCATCTGACTCAGAGTTAAAATCCAGTCTTTATGATCTGGCTCTCTTTTTGTTATCTGTATGATAATCATCTACAATTATGTTTTCCTGTTAACTTGACTTCAACCACATAGGCCTCCTTGCTATTTCTCAAATACACCGGATGCTCTTATCTTGAGGCTTGCCATGGGTGTTTTCTTTACCTGGACTACTCTTGCCACAGATGTTTTCATGGCTGTCTCCTTCACTTTCTTCTAGCCAAGGTGTTAGTATTTCTGATACGCTGACTGTCCTATTTAAAATTCTGCTGCATTCTTTCCAGTCCCCATTACCCTGCCCTATTTTTTCCCCCGTAATGTTTATCACTTTCTGATATACTTTATTATGTATTATCTATTGTTCTTATTAGAATGTAAATGTCATAAGGGTAGTGGATTGAGTATTTTGTTCATTGATGTATCCCAAGCACTTAGAGTAATATCTTATATATATTAGGTGCTCAATAAAATACTCGTTGAGTGACTATTTGCAGAACATATCTGTTTTGTATTCTCCATTTTGTGGCAATGCTTCCTTAATGTTGATCCCATTCTTAGGCAGTATGTGATTCCCAGTAGTTCTTAGAATCCTTCCAGATTCAGACCTAGCCAAAAAGAAGAAACATCTTTGTCCTGGTATTCCCAGGAAAACACCTCAGGTTCACTATGATTAAACTTTGTTCTTTTCTTTGTTTTCTTTTGAGTCAGAGCCTCAAGCTGTCACCCTGTAGAGTGCAATGACATCACAGCTGACAGCAACCTCCATCTCTTGGGCTGAAGCAATTCTCTTGCCTCAGCCTCTCAGGTAGCTGGGATTACAGGTGCCTGCCACAACGCCTGACTATTTTTTGATTGTAGTTGTCACTGTTGTTTGGCAGGCCCAAGCTGGATTTGAACCCACCAGCTCTGTTGTATGTGGCTGGCACCTTAGCCGCTTGAGCTACAGGTCCTGAGCCTAATTAAACTTTTTTATTTTTGTTTATACTTCTTTAAATGTCATATTCAGCTCTTAAACAGTCTCTCTGGCCAAGAGAATGGAATGTACATTCTGGTCTAGACTTGAAAGTTGATCATTCCTACTCTGAAAGTTTTGGTAAAGCTATAAGCAAAAATATCTACTGAATAAAATACGAAGTCAGACAATTTAGTTCATGAACTCGTCCTAGGAAAAGTGCTGCATACCTCATCACTGAATATCACTGTAGTCAACTTCAAAGTACTTCCCCTTGGGAAGCTATGTACCAACACCAGCATCTACTCTTCAAAGCAGTTTTGGAACTCTTTTTCTAAAATGTTCATTAGAACTGTTGTATGAGCAAGAAATGTTTTCCCCTTATGTACCACTATTTTACAAAATGGGATCCTTGGATACTAGCTTCGTGGAGGTCAGTAGGTGCACTTTTTCTTTGTGTTATAGGCTGTTTTGATGGCATGGTAGGATTTCCTTAGGATACCAAAGAAGTTTATTGTAAGTGTTTGTAGGAATGAAAACCAGTATCAGAAAGTTATGACTAACTTGCTCTGGCTGGTTATTTGCATTCCCTCCCTTTATAATATCTCTATATCTTTGTAATCACCTATTTTATTTCCTGTCAAAGATCCTCCATGTTCCCATACTCCAAATCTTGGAAGAAGCTGATTTGGATTGGTTCTGGTTAATAGTTAATGGATCCTTTCAGGCTTGTCATTTTATTGGTTGCTCAGAAGTCATTAAATGGCCTACCTTTGGGAAAATTATGTACCCTGGATCTTTCAGTGGCTCCTCAGTGCAGGGAATAGCCTAGAGCTACTTCTATGGTAGGAGGGGAGAGCTGGGAAAATTTAGGAGTAAAAAATTTAGGCACCGTGACTAAAATGTCCGGTATAATCCAGAAGAAAAAAACAGTAGAGAAATTCTGAAAAGGGAGTGTGTGCCATACCCCTTATAAAATATATCTATGTGGCAAAGGTATAGTAATTGAAACTGTGGAACTGGTACCTGAATCAGTAGTTAATAAGGTAGAAGTACAATTTTAAGATAATGTGAAAGTGAAATTCTAATTAGTGGCATTATTGGATGTTATTCAAGAGTACTTAATTGACAAAAAGTGAAATTCCTGCCTTCTGACTTATGTCAAAATGGCTTATAGATTTAAATGCTTAAAATGAAACTGTATCAAAGGAAAATATAGGCTGCATTTGAATAAATGTATAGATAATATTTAAATAATAATGGAGCGAGGAAGGAATTTTTCCTAGGGTAAAACCATAGAGAAATCATTAAAGTTTTTTTTTTTTTTTTTTTTTTTTTGGAGACAGAGCCTGAAGCTATCACCCTTGGATAGAGAGCTGTGAAATCACAGCTGACTGCAACCTCCAATTCCTGGGCTCAAGCGAGTCTCCTTGCCTCTGCCTCCCAAGTAGCTGGGACTACAGGCGCCTGCCACAATGCCCAGCCATTTTTTGGTTGCAGCTGCTGGATTCGAACCCGCCAGCTCAGGTGTACGTGGCTGGCGCCTTAGCCCATTGAGCCACAGGCGCCCCGAGAAATCATTAAAGTTTTATTGTGGGTGGGGAGTTAATCTTTGTTACGAAAGGGTATTAGAAATAATTTGTATATAGGTGGAGGTGCTTAATTTTACTCAGGCATCATACAGTATTACACTAGTCCATACACTCTCCTACTTTCCTGAATGACTATTTCATAACCTTATTCTCTCACTACGCACTTCCAACAGCTATTCTTGTGCTCTCTCTTTTTTTTTTAATAATTGTGAATGAATTCACTGTTCGTTGTTCTGAACCCAGTTGGTAGACTTTGCATTAGATACTACTTGCTTGCTTATTCAAGAATATTGCTTAGTAATTCTTTCTCTACTACATTATCAATTTTTGCCTTTTTACAATGTCAGTTTCATTAACATACAACTATATGTTAATTTTCCTATCTTAATAAAAGCTGCTTTTCTCCTAGTTTTTCTCCCTGTTATCCCCATTTTTCTTTTCCTTCTACACAAAATTTGTTTCCAAGGGTGTCTCAATTCACTGCCTTTTTTTCCCTCCCTTTTTTCTCTTGATCCCTTTCTAAGTAGGTTTTCAACTATCCTAAGCCAAAGAAACTGCTGTTATCTAGGTCATCAGTAATCGTTATATCACTAAAAACAATGGTCATCTCCCAGTTTGGTAGAATCAATTGTTTTTTTAAATGTAAATCTAATATGGTGGTTCAAAATACAAAAATGGTCAATAGGATATGAATAGTAGTGTCTAGAAAGCCAAAGAAATGCAAATTTAAGATGTTTTTCAATCTACTGTCCAGTGTTGGCGAGTCTAGAACTCTACTACTTGCTTATGCAAGTGAAAATTGCATAATTGTACATTTCTGGAAGCAACTTGGCAACTTGTGTGAGAGCTTTAAAAATGTGTCTATTTTTTGACCTGCCATTCCATTTCTAAGAGTGTATCTTAAATAATGTACAAATATATACATATGCACACACACATACACAGAAAACTGGGGAGGGGAGGATTTATCAAGACATTGATTTTGGAAGGAAAAAATGAAAATGACCTAAGTGTCTGGCAATAGGAGAATAGTTTTCCAGTTGCTATCATCAAGCAGCAGAATTTTAGATTTAAAAAAAAAAAACTTAGAATGCTTGTATTAACAAAAAACAAGAAATGAAATGTTTGCAAAAGAGAGAAAACGAATAGCACAATTATTGTCTGCTTTCATTTTTAGTTTTGCATTAAAACGTTGGTCATTTGTCTTGATTCATAGTTGGCTGCCTTGGTCTGACCCAGTCCCGTTCCTTCACCCCACTGGACTTAAAATAGTCTGATGGTCTGCCAGTTGTGAGAGAATGGATAGGCCAGATAAAATATTTACCATACCTTTAGCTCCAAAGCTGCCTAGGAATCAATATAGGCCTCTTCAGTTAAGTGTGGCAGGAGGCTCGCTATTAACCTAGCAAACTATTTGGAGAAATAGTATAAAGATAAAATATAAAGAGGACAGGTAGAATTAAACTCTAGAAGAGAAAGAAGGTGAAAAGCTTAGGCAGTCTTAGTAAGAATGAGTTTACTAGAAACCTGCAGTTAGGCTGTGATAAAATGAAATCAAAGGGTTTTATAGAGCTAAAGTTTAATAGTATGACACGTTGCAGTTGTTTTTTTTGCTTAATACACGATTTCTGTTCTATGTGCCTGGGAGAACTCATGTAACTTTTGTTGTGCCTCAAAGAACTTTGGCCAGATTATTATGAAATATTTGCCACCATGAAAATTCAAAAATCCAATAATCGGCTATCATGACTGTATATATTTTGCACACACACATTATATACATATATATAGTATTACATTGGTTTTATGTGAAATATAAAAAGTTATAATGGCAATACAGGTTCAATATGAAGAATTTGAAAAATGGAAGTTACAAATAAACTAATTTTTGCTGGTTTTGATCTTTGTGCATAATATGTAAATTTGCTTATGCATATTTTCAAGTTTGCATGCCCTTTTCACTTAATATTTTATGAGCATCTTATATCATTATCTATTGTTTTAAAAATTCCTGTTCTAAAGATAAAGCATTGTGAATATGTTAATGATTTGGTATATGCCATTTGTTGGAAGAAACATGTTTTTTGCAATCTTCTGTCTTAATGGGAATTGGCTGCCTAATGATGAAACTGTATCATTCCAACTATATTTTTTAAAATTACATAGTTGTCAAGTTTTTGTTTGAATAAACCAGAGAGTTTATTAAAGATTTTAAGGCTGACATTTGTAGATAGGATATTTAGTTTCACTTTCCCCAAGACAGTAAGAAATATTCTATAACAGAAAGATGACTATTTTTAGCTTTTCTTTCTGCTGGTGAGGTAGAATGTGCATATTTTTAGAGCAGTTGAAAGTACAGCCACTTAGATTAGCTCAGTGTCTCTATCATCAGAATCTTAATAAACTTGTTTATTTTATATATCTAGGTTTTTAACCTTACAGTGTTTTGAGTTTATGTAAATTGCAACATGATTCCTCTGTTTTTGATCTAGTTCATTCTTCTCTGTGGAAGAATATGTTTTAAAAAAAAAGATGAAATTTCTAAAACCTTAGCTTTCTCTTCTGCACATTTTGTGTATTTTGAATTATAATTATATCCTGAATATTGTGGGCAGTGCTGTTCATCCTGTAAGTATATAAGATTGACAAGGGATGCCCCCCCTATGACTATTATAAGTACCTTTAATTATGAGCACCACTAGAACATTTTATCTTTCTCAAAATGGCTTCACAGGATAAGTTAAAATTTGAGTGACTTTTGTTTTTACCTTTAATGAAAGCTACTGATGACAAATACACAACATTTCAGGTTACATTGAGGAACTTTCTGAGTTACTAGCTGAGGCACACTCATTCCGTAGCCCCTAAACAGCCAATATTTAGACTCTTGTCATAGCAGAATTTGAAATTAATGCACATTATAGAACTCTGAGGACCTTCAGGATTGGTGGAGATATTATAAGTATGATTTCCTATTGCAGATATGAAAACAAAGATCTCACATTTAAGTGTTAAAATCAATGGCTTAGTAAACCGTTCACAGTAAAACCTGTTGCAGTCTTTCTCTGTACCTACCATTCTGTTGAAATAGCCCAGGCTAGGATCTCCATGACTTGCTAGTTGAACCCAGTTATCAATTCTTTTTTAATCTTTTTTTGTTTTTTTTTGAGACAGAGTCTCACTTTGTCACCCTTGGTAGAGTGCTGTAGCGTAATAGCTCACAGCAACCTCAAACTCTTGGCTCAAACAATTCTCTTGTCTCAGCCTCCCAAGTGCTGGGATTATAGGCATGAGCCACTGGCTCCCTGCCAGTTATAAATTCTTATATTAACTGAACTCTGCAGTGTTTAACGCTGTACACACCTGCTTCGAAATTCTTTCTTCCTTTGATAACAAGGCCAATGTTTTCTCCGACTTTTCCTTCTGTGTTTCTGGGGCTGTATCTTCCTTGCCTTGAACCCTATTTCCCAGGGTTCTGTTGCCCATTCTCCCTTCCCCTACCTTTATTGGCTATTTTGCCTTGGGCACTATTTTTTTAAAACAGCTTTATATATATCATACACCATACATGTTTAAAGTGTACAATTTGATAAATTTTGACATTATATGAAATCATTACTATAATCAAGATAATGGATATGTCCATCACTCCAAAACATTTCTTCCTATTAGTAACCTTTCCCTGTTGTTCTTCCATTCCCTAGATTTGATGTGCTTTCTTTCACTATAGATGAGTTTACATTTTCCAAACATTTCTTTCTTTCCTTCTTTCCTTCCTCCCTCCCTCCCTCCCTTCCTTCCTTCCTTCCTTCCTCTCTCTTCCTCCCCTCTCCTCTGTTCCTATCTCCTCCTCTCTGGTATAATGCTGAATAGAAATGATGAGACTAGATACTATTATCCTAGTCCTAATTTTTTTTTGAGACAGTCTTATTCTGTGGCCCTGGCTATAGTGCCTTGGTGTCACAGCTACAGCAACCTATAACTCCTGGTCTCAAGAGATTCTCTTGCCTCAGCCTCCCAAGTAGCTGGGACTACAGGCACCCATCACAACACCTGGCAATTTTTTTGTTGCAGTTCACCAGCCTCGGTACACGTGGCTGGCGCCATAACCTCTGTGCTACAGGCACTGAGCCACCTTATTCCAAATTTTTTAAAGGAAAACATTTATTCTTTCACTTTTCAATAAAATGTTAGCAGTACGTTTTCATAGCTATCTATTATTGAATTGGGGAGGGTTACTTCTATTCCTGGTTTGCTGAGAGTTTTTGTTAGGGATGGATATTAGATTCTTGTCATGATTTTCTGTATCTTTTGAAATGATAATATGGTACTTCTTTTTTAGTGTATTGTTATGATGACTCGCTTTTTGAATATTGAACCAGTCTTACATTCTTGGGATGAATCTCCCGTGGTTATGGTATTATTCTTACTTATGGCTGGGTTTTATTTGCAAATGTTTTGTTAAGAATGTTTGCGGCTTGGCACCTGTGGCTCAACGGGCTAAGGCATCAGCCACGTACACCTGAGCTGGCAGGTTCGAATCCAGCCTGGGCCTGCCAAACAATAATGACGGCTGCAACCAAAAAATGGCCGGGCATTGTGGCAGGTGCCTGTAGTCCCAGCTACTTGGGAGGCGGAGGCAAGAGACTCACTTGAGCCCAGGAATTGGAGGTTGCTGTGAGCTGTGATGCCACGGCACTCTATCCAGGGTGACAGCTTGAGGCTCTGTCTCAAAAAAAAAATTTTTTTTAATTAGAAGGTATCTTGCTATAGACCTGATTCTGTTTCTTACTATAGTCACTAGCCTTCAGGATGACCCTAATGGATCTCCTGATAATCACATCTTTGAGTAGTCCTTTCTGTTATAGTCCAAATGTCTGGGTCCCTGCAAAATTTATATATCGAGGTCCTAAGCCCCAAAGCAATGGGATTTGGAAGTGGGGTCTTTGGAAGGTAATTGGGCCTGGATGAGATCATGAGGGCTCCTGTGAGGTGAGGGCAGACTTGCCCTTTGCCCCAGAAGTTTCAATAAAGGATCAACTCACAATAAGGCAAATTAGCAAGAGAAAGAGATTTATTTTATTTACCATGTGCAGAGAGAGAATCAGAAAGTGATTACCTAGTATCTCAATGATGTCCAGAAACTTATATACCCTCATTTTAGAGGGGAGAGAGGGATGAGGAATTTAGATGAACAGAATAGGGGCAATACTTGGTTACTAGTGAGGATAAATAGATACTGGGAGAATGAATGGGTAGAGGGAAACAGATTGACTTGTAAATGATTCTCTTTGGAAATTAGATTAACCTAAGAGACAGGTATTATATTTAAAATGATTTTGGCCAGGTCTGATTGCATTCTTCATCTTCTTTCCTGTAATATATTGAGATAATAGGGAAGGGAGGAGAAATCAATTTTTTTTTTTTAGAGAGGGGAGGGTCTTGCTCTGTCTCATGGGCCAGAGTGCAATGGCATCATCATAGCTCACTGCAACCTCAAACTCTCCTGAACTCAAGCAATCATCCTGCCTCAGCCTTCCAAGTAGCTGGTACTATAGATGCATGCCATCATGCCAAGCTGATTTTCCTATTTTTTATAGAGATGGGGGTTTCACTATGCTGCCCAGTCTGACCTCAAACTCCTGGCCTCAAGCGATCTTCCCTCCTCAGCCTCCCAAAATATTGGTATTACAGGCATGAGCCACCTTGGGGCTATTATGCCTAGTGCTGCTATGAACTTTCATGTACAAATTTTTATGTAGACATGTATTTTTATTTCTTTTAGTTATATACTTATGAGTGCAATCACTGGGCCAAATAGTAATTATGTTTTACATTTTGAGGCAACACCTGTTTTTACACATTCCAGGAGCTAAAAATGGTTTTTATGTTTTTAAATGGCTGAGAAAAAAATCAAAAGAATATTTTTTGGTAGCACACGAAAATTGCATAGATTTTCAGCATACACAAACAAAATTTCACTGGACAGCCAAATACTTATGGACTGTCTGTTGGGGCTTTTGCTCTGCAAAGGCAGAGCTAAATAACGTGACAGAGCCCACACAGCCTGCAAAGTCCACAATATTTCCTAGTTAGCCGTTTGTAGAAAGGTTTAACAACCTCTGAACCATGTGTAGGTGCTGTTACATTTTTTTGGCAGCTGATGGGGCAGACCTGGTATGCACTGCTGCAGGGTTGGATGGTAACAGGATTTCAGTCACCAGCCCATCTTTGTCAAGTCCTGCCCTGGTAGCATAAAGAAACGGAAGCTCACATCTGGATCCATTTTCTGGATGGAGAGATGTGGAGGAGCTGAGTCCTGTAGGGACTGCTCAGGCTCACACAGACTCAAACAGGAATGAAGATTTGACTTGCTTCTGCTCCTGGGTAACCTCTTCTTGGTCCAGTTAAGAAGACCTGCCTATGAATAATTCACGGCCGGCATTTGCAGAGCACTCCATGTTGTCAGAGTACTTTGATCATCATTAATTAGTCAGAACCTGGCTCCCCCATTGCCCAAAAAAACAAAAGAGAAGTGGCTTTGTTGTCTTTGCCTCTAAAACTAGGAACATCCACCCCAAGGCTCTCTGATTGGCAGCTTCTCTCTGCCCACAAAGACCTACTTTTGGACCCTGAAGCTGGGCTTTCTGCAGGAAATAGGTCAGACTGAGGGTTAGAGCCCCAGCCCTTATAGCTTGTGTCCCCTGAGAAGTCATGTCATCCCCTCACTGCCCTCATTGACCTGGCCTAGGAGAGCTGAGTAATAATGCCAATATTTGGGGTTGTTGTGAGAATTTTTTTTTGTTTTTTTATTAATCATAACTTTGTACATTGATGCATTTATGGGGTTCAGGGTACTGTGTTGTGAGGATTATTGTCGTGAGTTTATGTTTATAAAAGAGTTCTGAGGCCAGATGGATTGCCTGAGCCCAGGAGTTCGAGACTAGCCTGAGCAAAGCATCTCTTATAAAAATTAAAAATAACTAGGCTTGGGGTGGCACATGTAGCTCAGAGGAGTAGGGCGCTGGCCCCATATGCTGAAGGTGGCGGGTTCAAACCCAGCCTCAGCCAAAAACTGCAAAAACAACAACAAAAAAAAACTAGGCTTGGCACCTGTGGCTCAAGCGGCTAAGGCACCAGCCACATACACCTGAGCTGGCAGGTTCAAACAACTGATGGTTGCAAAAAAAAAAAAAAAATCAGGTGTTGTGGCAGGCGCCTGTAGTCCCAGATACTTGGGAGGCAGAGGCGGGAGAATTGCTTAAGCCCAGGAGTTGGAGGTTGCTGTGAGCTGTGATGCCACAGCACTCTACCCAGGGTGACAGCTTGAGGCTCTGTCTCAAAAAATAAATAAATAAATAATAAATAGTAAAAAAACTAGCCCAGTGTTGTGGCAGGCACCTGTAGTCCCAGCTACTCAGGAGGCTGAGACAAGATCATTTGAGCCCAAGAATTTTTTTTTTTTTTTGGCTGGGGCAAGGTTTGAACCCCGCCACCTCCAGCATATGGAGCTGGCGCCTTACTCCTTTGAGCCACAGGCGCCACCCCAAGCCCAAGAATTTGAGGTTGCTGTCAGCTATGATAGCAGTGCACTCAACCCAGAGCAACAGAATGAGACTGTCTCAAAAAAAAAAAAAAAAAAAAAAGTTCGGAAAGGAGCCTTCATACACTGCTTGTGGGAATGTACAATAGTGTAGCTGCTTTGGAAAGCGGCCTGGCAGTTCCTCAAATGAAAACATATGTCCACACAAAAAGTTATAAAAAGTGTTCATAACAGGGCGGCGCCTGCGGCTCAGCAGTTAGGGCACTGGCCCCATATAAAATACGAGGTTGGCAAGTTCGAACCTGACCCTGGACAACTAAAACAGCAGTGGCAACTGCAACAAAAAATGGCTGGGCATTGTGGCAGGCGCCTGTAGTCCCAGCTACTTGGGAGGCTGAGGCAAGAGAATCACTTAAGCTCAATAGTTAGAGGTTGTTGTGAGCTGTGACGCCACAGCGCTCTACCGAGGGCAACAAAGTGAGACTCTGTCTCAAAAAAAAAAGTTCATAACAGCATTATTTATAATAGCCAAAAAGTAAACACAACCCATACATCCATCAGCTGATACATGGACAGATACAATGTGTCCATCTATACAATGGAATACTATCCAGCCTCTAAAATGTGATGAAGTAGGGACACACGCTACAATGTGAACGAACCTTGAAACCATTACACTAAGTAAAGGAAGCCAGACACAAAGTCCACATACTGTACAATTCTATTTATACGAAATGTCCAGAATAGGCAAATCCGTGGAGACAGAAAATAGATTAGTGGTTGCCTAGGGCTGGAAAGGGAATGGAGAATGACTACAAATGGGCACAGGGTTTCTTTTGGGGGCAATGAAAATGTTTTAAAATTGATTGTGGTGATGATTACACAACTCTGTGAATGTATTAAAAACAATTGAATTGCATGCTTAAAATGGATGAATTTTATAGTATGTAAATTATACCTCAATAAAGCTGTTTTTAAGAAGTGCTCTGAGAAGTATAAAGTGATGAGCACAGTGAAATTCATATGCATAACCTAAAATCATATTTACAACGGATGGAGCTGAGTGTTCTGACCAGTTTAGGGTAGCGTCTAAGACTTCTGAAATCAGAGACAGCTGAATTGCTTGTTACGCATAATCTCAGGCAAGTCTTTTAACTCTTTGAGCCTTCTTTTAACAATCTATAAAATTAGGACAATAATTCCTATCTGTTAGGATTGTTGTGACAATTAAATTCATACTGTAGAAACATGCTGAGCTTGGTACTTGACACATAGTTGGTGCTTAGTAAATGATGATTATTATTTCTACTTGGGGTTACAGCATGACCAGCATGAACTTGGTGCCATCCCAGCCTCAGCTTCAGCTTCCTGAGTAGGTGAGGCTACAGGCATGCACTGCCACACCTGACTAATTTTTAAAATATTTTGTAGAGAAAGGGTCTCACTATATTGCCCAGGCTGGTCTGGAATTCCTGATCTGAACTGATCCTCCCACCTCAGCCCCTCAAAGTGCTGGGATCACAGGGTGTGCCACTGCACCCGGCCAAACCCTTAAACTTCTTTGTTTGCTGTTTCACCCTGCCTTGCCACCATTTGCCAAAGATCCCTCTACTTAAGAACTCATACTCTTCAATAACAATACACAGCGCTTGAGAGCTTATAACTTCCTGATACTTTACTTCAGGGCAAAGAGTGATTAGTTGTTTACAATAACATCAATAGTGAACAAACTCGTGCTGTCCTGTTCTTTAGTGGGTTTGGTTGTCCCCAGTTTGCCTCAGAGAAGCTAAATAATTTACCCAAGGCTTTTAGGACTGTAAGGGGCAGAGTGAAATTCTGTTTTGTGTGACCCCAAAGCCAGGCTAATTCACCTTACACTATGCAATATCCAGTAATCACCCTAGTTCTTCATATGAGAAAACAGGGCCTCAGAGACATTTAGGGGCCTTTTTAAAGATCACACAGCTGCTTCTTGACCAACCCAAAGCTGAGACTCAGGATTTTGTCCCTCTAGTATGTGACTTTCTCTGTTCACCATACTATGACAAAAGTCCTACTCAATGACTTTATTTACAGATACCAACTCTCCCCCCCCACCAAAAGCATTGATTGCCTTTTAGGGCCAATTTGATACATTCTTTTTTACTTCTAGAAAATGTTCTCAATGGGATATACAGCTAATTGATTAATTTAAATAAGGACTGTAGATTAGATAATGGTTTTGTTGCAATGTTAAATGTCTTGAGTTTGCTCATTACTCTGTGATTATACATGCAAATGTCTTTGTTCTTAGGAAATTCTTACTGGAATATTTAGGGGTTAAAGGGCATGATGTCTCCAATTTAATCTCAAATAGTTAAAAAAATGCATATACATATACATACATGTAATAAACATACATAAATATTTATATGGTGAAAAAAAATTTTTTTTTTGGAGACAGAGTCTTACTCTATCACATTGGTAAAGTGCCGTGATGTCATAGCTCACAGCAACGTCAAACTCTTGGACTTAAGCAATTCTCTTGCCTCAGTCTTCCAAGTAGCTGAGACTACAGGTACCTGCCACAACGCCTGTCTATTTTGTTGTTGTTGTTGTTGTAGTTGTCATGGTTGTTTAGCCGGCCCATGCTGGCTTCAAACCTGCCAGTCCCTGTGTATGTGGCCAGCGCCCTGACCACTGAGCTACAGGTGCAGCACCATTAAAGAAAATTTTAAAACAAATGGTAAACAACTGGTTAATGTGGGTAAAAAGTTTCTAGGAGTTTCTTTTGCTATTCTTGCAACTTTTCTTTCAGTTTGAAGCTATATCAAAATTACAAATTGCCAAAAAGGGATATAGATCTGTAAACTCTTATTATTTTAGGACTGGTACTAAAAACTAAAATCAGAAAAAAAAAACAAAACTAAAATCAGAGAAAGAGAAGAATAAATTTTCCAAGTAGCCTTTTTAAAGTAGCAAAACAGGCTCGGCGCCTGTGGCTTAACAGGCTAAGGCGCCTGCCACGTACACCTGAGCTGGCAGGTTCGAATCCAGCCCGGGCCCGCCAAACAACAATGACGGCTGCAACCAAAAAATGGCCGGGCGTTGTGGAGGGCGCCTGTAGTCCCAGCTACTTGGGAGGCGGAGGCAAGAGACTCGCTTGAGCCCAGGAATTGGAGGTTGCTATGAGCTGTGATGCCA